>PVJX010019390.1:0-34946 GCA_004027295.1 Dolichotis patagonum | reverse complement strand
ATACAGTAATCCAATAAATATGTAAAATAAACCCACATTATAACAAAAACCTAGTACCATAGTTCAGCAACACTGGAAGAAGATAAACAGAGGCAGTCATTCTGACACTGATAGAAATATGTAATTGTTACAATTCTGAAATTAAAATTGACTTTTTATTAGCAAAGGATAACAAGACCACCACTGAATAGGTAAAATAAAACAAAGCGGTATTTATTAATTATTGCTATAAAAACAAGAGTATTGATAGTGAGGTACCGTCTTCCTGTGAAAACATGAGGTTGAGAGACTGGTGGATTTCTAGAGCTGTAAGTGGGATGATATTATCTGTAGCAGCATGATGCCCTGGGTGAGATTGCTTTTGATTGTATGACACAGAAGCATATATGTTTTGGACTGAAATCGTTTCTATTTAGCTCAAATTTAATAGCAAGAATCTATTGCTGAAAAGTGGTCACTAATGGCATATAAATGTTGTTAATCAATTGTATAGCTTTAAAACCAATTTTGATGTTTCATGCACCAACAAATGACTATAAGAAATCGATCTAGTCTTAAGTTCAGAACTTTCTCAATATCTACTATGCTGTTAGAAAAATATTCTGAAAATTTTAAGATAGCAAGAAAACTTACTAAAAAATCATGAAATATGGTAATATATAAAATATTTTGTTAGTTTCATTGGTAATAGGACAAACATTTGTATTAAAAGAAAATTATTCTGATCAGCAGAGGAGTTCCAATGCTGGAAAGAGCAAAAAAGATAGTGTTGGATGAGTTCTGTAACCATTAGCATGGATAGGCACTGCACAAAATATTAAAATAAATTGCCCTAGAGCTGGGTGTGGTAGCACATGCCTATAATCTCTGCACTCAGAAAGCTGAGGCAGAAGGATCATTGCAAGTCAAGACCAGCTTAGGCTACAAAGTGAGCTCAAGGCCAACCTGAAGTGCATGGTGAGACCCTGTTCAAAAGGAGAAAAAAAAAGCCCAAATCCTCTGACCAATAGACAAAAACAGGATGAACTATAGAAAACATCGTTCTGAAAGAAAGAATGTCACCTGCAAACAGTTTTTCCTTTATAGGTATTTCCTAGCTTCCTGCAGGAGAGCAGTTTGTCATGGCAGACGAGAAACTCTCAAGGAGTTGGGGTTACAATAGTAACTGAAACTTGGGGAAAACATCTGAAAATGAATGAATCAAACATTGCATTCAACTATCCCAAATCCTTGGGCAATATTTTAAAAATCTGTATACATAGGAAGAATTCAAATCTCCTAGGGCGAATAGTAGTTAGGAAACAGAGGCTTCAGGTATTTCCTGATGCCAGAACCACAGTATGCTCAAGTGGTGCAATTTAATAAAATTATAAAGTTCATCCAGGACACTCATTTGATACTAACATGTTTAGATTTTATGTTTCTTGTTCCTTCTTTTTTTTTTTTACCTATGAGTACATGGAGGTGAAGACGACACAATGTATTACCACTGCCTTGAGTATGCCCAGTGCCAATGGATTTATTGTCACCTACCACACTGCATGAGTGCACTTCTCAGTGTGGAAGAAAAAGCAAATAACGTTTCTACAATATTATGAGAATAGTTCAGATCTCAAGTTTTAACATGTTTTCAATAACGACCAGGAAAACATGAAACACTTCAGCTCCTACTGATGCAAAGCAACTGTCTCCATCCTGAATGGGACTGAGAGCATGGTGCAACCAACCACTCAGGAAATCTACATGGCAGGGTCATGAACTTCCCACATCTCTTGCTTTAGGACACAGTATTCCAACTGAGATATTAACCAAAAGAAATGAGGACATGTGACCACAAAAGATTTACCCAAGGACATGCACAACAGTCTATTATTTATAATAACTAAAAACTAGAAGCAATCAAAATGTCCATCAACAGAAAGATAGGTTTAAAAATGATAGCATATGTATACAATTTTACGCTTCTTGAACATTAATAAAGTAAATTACTGACCGAAGGAACCATTTGGATGAATTTTGAAAACACTATTTGGAGTGAAACAAACCAGACTACATATGGTTGTATTTAAATATGGTTACATTTATATGAAGTCCAAGGATGAGATTTAACCTTTTTTAAAAAAGTCAGAAAGGCAGTTCTTCTGCGAAATAGTTTAGCTGGGAAAGGACACAAGAGGAAAGTTTCTATTGCAATACCAATGATATTTATCATTGGTTTAATTATTTAATCAATGATTAAAAATATATTGCATTTTAAAAGAATCTTTTGAAAATGAACTATATTTCTTTACAGAAGATGTGACTTCTCCTACTATTTACTGCACACTTCTCACTAAAACATTACCAGTAGTGTTAAAGTTATAATCTCATCCTTAACTGTATCTGATGTGCATTTGTGAGCTGATAAATGTATGATGTGGTATGTTACTGTTGAGCACAGCACAGTAGTATTCATGAATTTAAAGTTTAATCTTTTATAATAAAAAGTGCAAAACTATCAGAGATTAGGTCTGAGAAAGATTTGCTTCGTAAAACTTTCTCTCAGAGCCATCTCTCCCCTTGTAGCCTGCTGCCTGGTTTCCATTCATTCATTCATCTTACATCAACACATAAAAATTGTACATTATGTACTTATGGGGTGCTATGCAGTGCTTCGTTGCATATATATGTTATGCAATGTTCATATTAGGGTAAGCATACCTACCTCCTCAAACAGTTTTAATATCCTTATGGGGAAAACATTTATAATCCTTTCTTCTAGCTGTTTGAAATAAACCGTATTTTTGTTATCCGTAGTTACATTTTAGAAAAGTATACAAACTTCTTACTGTTATCTAATTGCAACTTCATAGTCACTGACCACTCTTCCTCTTTGCTCCAATCTATTCTCTGCAACTTCTAATATAAAGCATTTTACTCTCAGCTTCTATGAGATTCAACTTTTTAGATTCAGTACATGGGATCATGCGGTACTTGTGTTTCCATGCCTCTTTACTTTGTTTAACATAATGATATCCAGTTCAGTGCATGTTACCTGTAAAAGGCAGAATTTTATCCTTTTAATGGCTGAATGATGTTCCACTGAGTATATATACACCATAATTTTGGCCAGAGATAAGGTCAATGGCTTAAGCACTTGCCTGGCAAGTGTGAGGTCTTGAGTTCCATCCCTGGTACAAAAAAAAAACCATAATTTCTTTGTTCTTTATTTTCACAGTTATAAAAAGTAAGACACTGACCTATACTTAAGAAATGTGTGTTGCATTATATACAAATCATTCTTCAATACATTCATTAATAAGAATTTAAATGTAGTCTGTAAACATGAGTATATGCACATATTTATAAGTAAATAGACTACATGTTGTTCAAAACATACGTGGATAAAACAAAGTGGCCTAGGGAGTCTAGAAAGAAAACAAATTGGAAAATATATGCAGTAGAAATACTTTAAAAATAAAGTAAGAATTCTAATAATATCGAAGTACAATTCAAGATAAGCTTTCAAGTAGACAGAGATTGTCTTTGTTATGGTACACACAATCCACAACAAACAGAAAACTGTAGTCCTAAATAGTTAGACATAGAAACTTAAATAGAAAAATAGTCACAGAACTTACAACTCATCTTTAATTTTTGACTAATTAAATACACAAAAATAAAGCATCTGCATTTGTATAATATATAGTCATGTATGTGTATAAAACCACAAGCTAATAGACTTATGTTTATATATAGTTCATATATTTTTATTTAAAAACAGGAGCCAATCAAATGCAATATATATATATAGTTTATACACATATATATAAATAAGCCATAATATTTACAAAAAGTAGAAACAATAGTAAATATTTAAGCATTTAAACTAGGATTTTAAAATGAAAATTTAAAAGTATAAAGAAGGATATCCAGCAATGCAAATTTAATTGAAAACTTTGTAGATTTTCTTTAATAAAACAAAAAATAGGTCTGAGTAATATATTAATAATTTTATTTTATGTAGAACTGTATTTCAAATCCTAAACTCCACACAAGTACTACTCCTTCTTTTAAGAGCCAGTGGAACATTTAAAATGATTGCCCATATATCAAGCTATAAAGAAATCACTAATAAATCCCTAAAAGAAGAAATAAATCCAGCCATGCTCACTACAATTTACTGCTATACAACTAAAAACTAATAACAAAAGTTATATCTTAACTTGATTTATTTTAAGATATACAGCTCCAAAGCAATTTTCAAAATCAAAAACATGCTCTTGCTCCTTCCTCTACATTGCAGTTATTACACAGCTCAAAATAAGAATTTTCCAAAACTCTAAGAAACAAAGGGTCTTGGCTCAAGAAGGAAAAACAAACATTTATCATTGGTATTAAAATTATATATATATAATAAAATATGTATATTATTTCTGTAAGTTGAACTTTTCTTTGCGTAAAAGCTGATTCTGCTATTACTGAAAATTTTCATACAGATGAAAATAATGTACAAATTGGCCAATATACTTACATTATCTCATAGGGATGAATCTTCTACAAATTTTTATGATGTTCACTTTTTAAAAATTTTAGACAAAATCAATTTATTGCCAGCAACGGAAAGTTTTCTTTAGACCCAAATTATGATTCCAACAGTTTCGTAGCTCTAGGATAGAGGCTAAAAGCAGATTTACTTATGACCCAATGATTCCACGATGACCTGAGAACAATGAAGAAAACTCTTTGATCATCTTTCATTACCTCTCCTGCTCAGTTTAAAATAATATATATGATCTCTACTACCAGGCAAACCAAACTTGATGCATTTTGTGATACACAGATGTGAAGCAAGGACTTCTAGAAACAGTAAGTAACAAAACTTTAAAATAACAACTGTTTAAGAGTGGAAAATTTGTGTAGATGATTTGAATATTGGAGAAGTATAGCCTCACAAATACAGTGCTGGATAGCTTGTAGGAATATAAGAAAATTCTTCCCCAGGAGTAAGTCTATCAGGAAGCCACATTCAGGTGGAAAGAAGGGTGATCTTACCTGTCTGAAACAAAATCCTCAAACAAGCCCAAGCTGTGTGTCAAGACAGATACTTGGATAGACAGTGGCTGGCTGGTTTTTCCCTTTCATTGTTTCTGGATTAATTGGCAGTTTAAAAAAGGCAAATAGCTGGACAGGTGCATGAGTTTTGGACCTCGTACCAATAAATTAATTAATTAATTAATTAAAATAAAAAGGTCAAGCTGTGTCTGTGAAAAAAAACCAATGATATATATTTTTTTATTGATATGAAAACCCACAGAAAATAAGTCGCCTTGCAGTAATTTACTAAAAAACAGAATTACTGTACTAAAAAAAACTGGCATTTTCTTTTGGCTGCAGGTAGATTCTGTTCAGCTTCTAAAAGAGCTAGGAGAAGAATTTTCAGACAACAGGGTAAAACAAAACATAAAATGACAGAGGAGAGTAATCAGGAAAAGGATCTATGCAATACTAGTTTTTGAATTGGAAGCCGAACAGAAGGTAATTAAGACTCTGGAAAGAAAATGAGATGTTCAAAGAATCAGCTTGAAAATAACTTCCAAGGTAAGACAATTCAAATAAAGAGATGGAAAACTTATATTCATTAAAAGCAAGAGAGAGACACAAACTAAGAATGATGAATAATGATATTAAAAATCTCCTAAGAATTGTATGTTCATTCCCAAGCTAGAAAGAGTAAAAGAACATTAATCAGATATTATCATGGATGAAAACCAGCAAACACTGAAGAAAGTAAAGATTAAGAATCACTTAACATGAAGGAAATTTTCCTTAATAAACAATGGCAATATTTTTGAATTAGATTATTTTGAATTTTATCTTCAAGCTTTACATTTTTAAAAAAATTGCACCATTAAAAATACAATAGTAGAGGGCCAGGGATTTGGCTCAGTGGCTTAAGCGCCTCCCTGGCAAGTTCAAGGTGGTGAGTTTGATCCCTGGTACCAAAAAAAAAAAAGGAAATACAATAGTACAATTAAACTTCTATACACTCTTTAACAATTGTTACCTTTTATTACATTTGAAACATTCATGAAACATGTGGCTCATTTATATCTCTGTTGTCTCTGTGTGTCTCTGCCCCTGTCTCTCTCTGTCTCCTCTTGCTCTTCACTTCCTTTCCTCCCTCCACTAATAAGGTCATTCATTTCTTATATAACCAAAAGAAAATCATCAAATATTCAAGAACTTTAACACAGATAAAACTAATAATGAAATCTTTAGTCATTTTCACCTATTTTCTTTCATGAGGTTTTTCACACACTCATGACAATCTAAGATTATGCATGACATGTAGTTTCTTGGTCCCTGAGGCTTTAATCTAGATTTGTTTCATTTTTTTGTATTACTTGCCATTGACATTTGAAGACTGTAGATTCACTGTTTAGTATACTGTTCCTTGGTTCTAGCTTGCCTGGTGCTTTCCTCATGATCAGAGTCAGTTTTTTACACTTTGGGGAATGCTACATACTTTGTAAATGACACAATATTCTCAGGACATCCCATCAAAAACTGAGTACTATCTACTTCTTTCATCACCGTTATTCACTTTGATCCTTTGTTAGATCCAAAGGTAAAGTGCTCCAGTTCGCTCAGATGAGTTACTAGCTTCCCTTTGTGATTCACAAAGCATACATGCAAAGATAGTTGAAATTGTGTAGCTGCTGTTTTCTTAAAAGTTTCATTGCTTTTAGCATCTATTGATAAACCTTGTCTCTAATAAATATTACTATGGTGACTGCCAAATAGGTATTTATAATTTAATATTTGCATTTCTATGATTTTTTCAATTATAAAGCATATAAATCTTACCATTTTGAAATGTCAATGTCAGATTGTAAATGTTATTTATTTACCCAATATTGAAATAACCCAAAATTCTGAAAAACATAAATGATGTAAAAACTAAACTTTATTAAAATGTTTAATATAAAAATAAAGGGACATAAAACCAGTTTTAGGAGACATGCTCTACAGTACTGAGTTTTCAGTTATGAAGTTTTTGAGGGTAGGGTAACACACCTGCTATGTCATATTAAATCATAGAGCAGGAAACAGAAGTTTGCACACTGTATCCTTCCAATGCTAGAAACAATCAGCACAGAAAAATTATCAGATCCAAATATTCTTTGATAATTAACAGTAACATTTCACTCTCATTTCTCCAAAAAAAAATTTGTGCTTTCTAAATATTCATGTATTTTGAAATAAAGTAGAATGCACTTTAAGTAGCTTAGGAATTGCACAGGGTAATTATTTAGAATGTTTCATTAACCCACCTACTTTATCATTCAGACTGAATTGCTTTATTGCTTTCCAGCCAAAAGGCTTTGTACACAAACTCAGAAGACAGCAAGTGACTAAAGTATTCCAGACTTCAACCGCTTTGTGATAAACTGAGGGTTCTACAACCACTCTGTGTGATATTTCTCATGCTAAGGTAATAATACAGTTTAAAATATACAACATAGGCACATTATAAAAAATTAATAACCCTAGAACCCATAAACCCCTTAGAGCTCGGAAATGAGAACTGTGTAAACAGGTGCAGCAAACTGTGCATTAGTCCCAGGGTTGTCAAAATGTTATTTTTCAAAGTTATTCTCAAATTCTCTTAAAATTGAGGCTAAGTTTTTACTGCCCCGTGGTGAGGTTCTATAGCTGCTCTTTATACCTAGAAGACTGTACTGTTTGAGATATATATTTAGATTAAACTCAGTGCTTTTGGCTAATGCAGAGCTTTGTAGTCCTGTTTTTTACACATACACTGTTACTAATTTTTTTAATGCCCACATTCCAAGCTTTTTCTGTAGTCTTCTACAGCATTCTCACTCTGAATCATGGACACAAATGACAGCCTCCCCCACTGTCAGTTACAAAACTGCTGGCTGTTATTCGAGTATAAATGTTCTCATTGATGTCAACATGCAGTACAATCGCCTGGTCATATTCTTGTATTAAGGAGTCTCATCTGACTGGCAACCTTGGAGTTGGCAAAGGAGAGAAATTCGACACAATTTTTCTTGCTATAAATACAAAAGAATGAATGACTGCTACTGGTTCGTATCATTGCCTTAGTCCCAATATTTTGTGAGTGATCTTGTGCATCTTTCAAGTCATTAGTTTTTACAATATAGCAGGCAGCTTTTACTCTCAGAATCTTCCTGACCTCTCATGGGGATCTGAGTCTATAAAGGCCAAGCCTGTTTATAAAAGAAGCCATATTGCTTACAGCTTAAGAGACTCAGCTTTGGAATCAGGCAGATTTGGGTGATATTTTGCCACTTTCACTGATTAGCTAGTTTACCCAAGATAAATTAGTTAATTGCCCAGAACCTCAGTTTCTTCTTCCTTCTGTTCTCCCAAAATGCCAAATCCATGTCCCAGGGTCTGTCAGTGCAGCCTCCTCCTGGTTCCTCATTATTCAGAACAGGATTCCCGTGTCCACCTGCTCAGAGCTTCCTTTGTGAACTCCCTCAGTAGCTTTTGTTTTCATCCTACTCCACCCTTATCATGCTCTGTTCTATTGCTGTGTTAGTCAGGGGTGGACACAGGATAGGCCAATAGGCTGAGTCAGGGTAAGGCCATAAGGAATGGACCACAGGAAGAAGGAGCCTCACAAAGGGAGCGGGAAGACCAAGCACTGCTAATGGGACCAGTGAAGTTTGAAAACAATCTGCTGGAAAATTCTTCAGGCTCATCCTTATGTTCTTTTCAGGCCTTCATCTGAGGACCATAAGCCCTTCCTCATGACAAAAATAAGATGTTTTCATTCTAACAAAAGTAGATTCCAAATTTAATATATAAAGGCAACCATCACAATTGTTATCTTTATTTTCTTCCTAGTTGTCAGAAAATCTAATGCTGGTAGTGAGGCATACTACTATCGCAAACAGTCTTATGAATTGCATCTTTCTGCAACCATCGTTTACCTTTCATATAAGCATGATAAAAACAGGCATCTCATTTATCTTTTTCTCAGAATATTCCTTACTCATCACATTGAATGTTAGCAGGAGTGCATTAGATGCTCAATAAACACTTTGACTGAAGCGATATGAAGTGAGATGATAGTCATACCAACTTTCTGGTGCTGCTCTTTTATTAGAATTTTTTTCAAAATTCTTAGCAAAATGTCCTGTATAGTTTACTTGCAAAAGTGACAGCATGTGAGGGTGTGTGTGTGTGTGTGTGTATATATTCAAATTTATGAAGAATGTGTGTGTTCTTGACAAATACATATGTATGCATATTTGTGATGTTTATGGTGGATGATAAATTAGTTAATTGCCCAGTGGAGATGAGCTTACTGTTACAATTTCCTAGATATAACATATTTCCTACATTTCTCTATTAAGCAGTCTAAACTTTTAATGCTTGCAGACTTTTAATAACTTGGCTCCAAAATAAGAAGCAGAGATACTGGATTTCTTTTTCTTTTTTATATACTGACATGTCTGTCTCAAGAAGATATAAGGATGTGGGGTCACACACCTGGAATCCCAGAACTTGGGAGGCTGAGGCAGGAGAATTACCATGAGCTCATGGCCAGCCTCGGTTACATAAGCAAGTTCAGGGCCAGCCTGCACTACATACTGAGACCCTGTCTCAAAAAAACAAAAACAATCCAATGAACAAAAATGACATAAGAAAATGTTAGAGGTATTCTCCTAAAGAGCATGTATACAGGTATGTGTGTGCATGTGTGCATGTGTGTGTATGATCTGTGACATACACAAATTCAAATGGTAAACCTAATATTTAAAGTAAACCAATTAATTTTGATCTTATTGAATAGAAGTGTTAAGGCTTTCCACTTGTGTTTTTCTACCATTTTAAATCATCTCAAAACTATCCCTCAAGTCAGTACAATTCATAAATAACTAATCTAATCCTTCCTTTTGCCAATGAAGAAATTGACAATCTGAAAAATTCATGCCTGACTTACTAAGGCCCCACACAATTAGTGAATGGATCAAGATTTCATCCAGAACACACCTAACTCCAGTTTACTACTAAACTTCAATTCATTGCTAGCGGTCAGCCTTATATTTGTGCGTTATCTATGCTTTGTCTGTTCCCTCAGTAAGTACTTATTGAACATCCATTTAACCACCAGGCATTGTGTGTAGAATTAGAGCAGTGGGCAGACAGCCATAATCCCTTCTGTCAAGGTGTTCTCGATTTCCAGGGCGAGCGAGTCATAAAAAATTCTCAAGGTTAATTCCTGAATCTGCTCCCCTTGCTACACTGTTGAATAACATAAAATCATCATGGCCACTGTGGAGCTGCTAGGTAATCCCAGTGCACTTGATATGCAGAACTGCCAGGGAAGAAGATGGAGGCTCAGGACTCCATTATGTGTAAAAGGAGGGATAAAAGATCCCAAAGAACTTAGTTTTGTTTTTTCTCTCTGAGCTGCACTCCTCTCTCCAGATTAATTTATTATTATTTATCCAGAAGTACTCAAGGTTACAGAGCAAAAGTGCTGGAGTTCCATGGCCATAAAAGTTCCATGGGAAAATTAGTTAGGGTTTCCAACCAAGCCTTGAAATATTTTTTTTTTGCTCTTCTCCTGTACATAAAGAAAAAAAAGTTCTATTATTCCTACTCAGTTCTGGAGCTTTGAGAAACCTTCTAAGGAGTCCAGGAGCCACTATCCTAGTGATCCAGTATCGCAGGTGCTGGGGACACAGAATCCTTTCTGCTGTTGCATTCTGATGGGGGAAGGGGGGGGTTTGGAATACTCCTGCCATGATTAGGTCTTGTCGGGCACATGCTCAGATACCCCAAACTATGTAATATAACATTGAGTTCTTTCCATCACAGTCCTGCCAGGAATAGGGCTAAGAGAAATGGGGTGCCGTGATCTTTCTTGGGATCGATAACTAAATAAATCTTTACTGAATTCTTCCCCTGTCTCAGCCTCTAGAATATATATGATCTTATGAGGGATGTAGGAGGTTGTGTAAGAAAAGGAGTTATTATTGATAACATATGATAATTTATCATGTAAAAATCCTTCCTTATGCCTTCTGTTCCATTTGAGTTAAGGCTAAGTATTTGAATGTACTGTTTGTAGAATCTTCTTGATCATCCCTGCTTTGGGCAACAAATAAGGAATTCATTGCCTTGCAAGTGAGGAAAAGTTGACCCAAATATTCTTAGCATGATATACTAAATATTTCTCTGGTATATACATAGTTACTTGATAAACATAAAAATAAGAATTTGATTCTTCCAAGAATTTGTAGGTGAGATACTACTACACTATAAATAAGTAGATATATTGCAAATGAATAGCAAATCTATTTTCATATCGAAAAGCTTGGGTATGCTTTTGTCCAGATAATGATCCCTAAATAAGCCCTAGCAACATTAGTATAGAAAAGATAAATAAAAGAGGGATAGAAAAGCAAAAAAAAATTAGAAGAAAGCCAAGAAAGTATGCTAACCACATGAGAACTTAAGACAGCATATATCTGAAATTAAAAATAAAGAATTGCAAAAGAATATATTTCTTCATCTGAGGAGTGCATATGCCTTTCAGATGCTCATTTGAGGATTAATCCTTAAATTGGGGGGGTCTATTTTTTTCAGTTCGTTATATGCTCTAGATATCAGTTCTTTGTCAGAGGGACAACTGGTTAAAATTTTTCCCACTGTGAGTTGTCTTTGCACTCTGATTTATTTTGTTTTGCACAAGCTTTTTAATAGGATGGGATCCAGTTGTAGATTTCCCATGCAATAAAGGTTTTATTCATGAAATCTTTGGCTACACCTATGTCTTAAGGAGTTCTACCCATTCTCTCTTCCAGCAGATTTAGTGTTTTTGTTTGAATGTTTAGATCTTTGATCCATTTTTACTTTAGTTTAGTACGTGGTGAGAGACAGGGATCTAGTTATAGTCTTTGACATTTGCAAAGCCAGGTTTTGTAACAAGATTTATTAAAGATGCTATCTTTTTCCAGTGAATGTGTTTGGCCACTTTATCAAAGATAATATGGCTGAGCCTGTTTGGAGTTGTTTCTACGTTTTCTGATCTTTTCTCCTGATCCTCAGATCTTTCTTTTCTTGTTTCTTTTCTTTTTATTTCTTTTCTTTTTTTCTTTTTCTTTTTCTTTTTGCCAGTACCATTCTGTCTCTCTATAAATAATGTTGGTACAAGTAACTATTAATATGGAAAAAGGAAAAATTACATTTGTTTGGTAACATACACATATGTAAATTCTAGACAGATTAAAGACCTAAATATCAAAAAGAAGCTTTAAAACTTTCAAAGAGAATAAAAACTGTGTATTTGCAACAAGTCAAAAATAGTGAATATAAAAAGGATAACAAATTTGATTATATTAAAATGAAAGATACCATAAACAGAATCAGAAGTATAAGTTATAAGAGAGAGAAGACATTTGAATGTAAATAAAACAAGAAACACTTTATAACAAGAATATGTAACAAATAAAATGATAAAAACATAATGTTTCTATAGAAAAATAGAGTATTTCATGGATAGGTAAATTAAATCACCTACAAATATATACAAAGGTATATAGTAAATTTTATCAAAGCCAAAATAAAATTATTACTAACTACCATTTCCTGCCTACACTGAAAAAAAATTAGTATGTTTGACTACACCAGTAGGTAAAATGTAGGAATGAGGAAAATTCTAATGCTAATATGCTTGTGATAATGTCAAATCATGTAGTTATTTAGATAACAACTTGATGGTATCCAGTGAATTTATACACCCAGAAAGTGCATTCCTATGTATTTATCCTTAAGTAGCATTTGCACAAGAGCTTGAAGCAACATGTAAAAGGAAGTTCATTTCAGTGCCTTTTGTAATTGCAGGATAATTTATACAACCAAAAAGTCTTAGCAAGAGGAGAGTAAATAAAACATAATTTAGTCACACTCTTGAAAATCCTCAGAAATTAAAGTAAATGAAAATGGTTTCACAAAGTAAAATAAATAAAACTCAAAACCCACAAGGAGGGAAATGATAAATTATAAATAATGTAGTCAGTATAAATCCTCCTTGGTATATTTGAAAGACACACAGAGTAACATATATTGGTTATTTTTCTGTTTCTAAAGTAAAAAGTTTCCAGCATGAATTTAGATATCCTACACAGTCAGAATTACATCCCAGACTCTTTATTTCCGATAACCAGGTCCATTCTTAGGAAAAACAAGGGGAAACCTAGGAAGTTATGGGCTTCAAGTGACACTGAATAGATATTTCTTTATCTCTCTTTAAGCACAAAGAATCTGAAACAAATCTAGAAAAATATTAATATATCTAAAATGTGGAGGAACTAAACAGATGTATTTTTATTTGAATAATCGGTAATAGAACTTACTATTTGTCAAACATATTATATAACATGCTAACCATGTCTAACACTATGCTTCTTTAAATATTTGAAATAGGCATACTTAAGTACTTTGGTAAGTAAAAAATCTAGAGAGCTATACACACATGATTTTCTAAAATGAGTAAGAATTTTAGGATAAAGAGAAGAGACTACAATTTTTATTTTCTATATACATACTGTTTGCATTAAAGATTTACAAATAACTTACATTTATTCATACATAATTTTAAAATATAAATAGTAATATGTGTGAAAATATTACTTAACGAGTATCAACATAGGAAAAAAAGAGTATTTTGTAAGAAAACTGGAAAAGAGGACAGGCCTGGCTAGAACCTACTATATAAAGGAAAATATGTAAGACTATGCTAAAAAAAAAGCAGATAGATTATAGCATGATGGTTATGCAAATATAAAACATGGAGAGATATGCATTTCATAAAATGCTAGTAAGTCAATTGTATTGTGTTTAGAATAAAAAAGAAAGAACTATTAACCAGAATATCTGTTTGAAAAAAACAATTTTAAAATATCTAGAAGTTGAGGTGGATACCATGATATGTTAATGAAACAATCTTTTATATTTTGCCAAGCAATTCAAAATATACCTCATGCGACTATGTCATAGGACTCCAGCCACCCTGAAAACCTAGATTATATTGCCCTGCCAAATGCCTAGTAAATGACAGGCTCTTCAGGGAAGAGTTGCAAAAACCTTTTAAACCTAGCCCTGTAATAATGATGCTTGAACTCCCACTGAGCCAACATGAAGTGCAAACATGGAGTAGAAAATCTGTTAGCATCAATTAAGCAATAAAGCAGTCAAAATTACTGATAATGTGTGGAGCATATCTCATACATTCTCTCTTAATGAGGATATCTAAGTTAATGCACTAATAACTCTTTTTTAGGTCTTATGTTATAATGATAACTGTATTCCACATGGAAAGACTTCCTCTTGGACCATGAAGGGTGATTCTTAGATAAAAGAAGAGATAATAGAATCAGTCTTCTTGCACATTCAAGATATGCACAGTAATGGTTAAGTGATTTGAGTTCAAGCGGTATTTTCTGAAACATCTTTACCAATTTGGTCAACACAGGATCCATTCCCCCTGCATCTTCACTTGAACACACTCCACTCTTGTTCATGTATTTCTCTCTCACTCACATGCTTCATAACAAGTGATGCATCTGAGGCCCTACCCTCACCCTGTTACCCTCAGCCACCCTGATTGATCTGGTATATTAATTATTTGTCTGTAGGCAGTATGTCCTATAAGCATTTTTCTGTACGTTTCTGCAGAAGGATGGATGCCTAGAAATTACATTTGAGAGTATCATTTCTGTGGGCATTGCCAGAAAGAGGCCCTGACTGGGAAATTTAAAAGTACTATGTAGGAAAAAGCTATCGTCTTCCTGCTTCCAGTTCTGACAAGCCTACCCGCAGCTAGGAGAACTTACTGATGCCTACAGATTTTGGTGAAGAGAGTGAAACAAGGGCTCCTAGTTTCTCATCCAGAGAAGAACAAATTTCATCAGGAGCAGCACCATTTAATAGGCCTTGGGTTACACTGCTTTGCCCCTTTTGTTTTGCCAGTGTAGGTTAATAGAAGCTTCTTGCCGTCGTTGATCTCTGGGTAACTTCGTGGACTCCACTGTTCATTCTGCCTCTCAACAATTTTGTTACCAATTCCATTTCTTTTTTCTTCCAGGGCACTGATCAATTCTAAGACTAATCCCATTCCACTGTGCTAAGTTTGAGCACAGGCATATTGAGCAGCTTCAGGCAATGAGAACTCAGGAAACGCTTGCTGGTGAAGCCTGGGATTATTTTTCTTTTATTTGCTGAAACAGTTTTCTCCAGTAACCTCTGTTTCACTCTTTCTTTCTCAAAATACGGTCATGTGCCAGTTCTTTGAACCATTTCATCACACTCCTAGGGATTGGATCCACACACAGAGGCAAACAGTGAAAAAGCACTGTAGAGAAATAATATTCGAGCAAGTGCACATTTTCATCCCAAATATGCCACCTACTTCTGGACTGCCAGCCAGCTATAAATGTCTTGCTTTTAAATTCAATATAAAAGGGAGTTTCTGTCACTTTTTGCCAGGTAATACACTCATAATCTACAAGAAGCAATGCCTAAGAAAAAAATTCTGGATCTAGAAAACTCATCAAATTGATATTTTGAGTTTCTTTGCAAGCTTTGGGGCTCTTATATAAGAAATGCTGGGTTCCACCTCAGGTGTTTACTGCATGCTGTGATGTGGCATGCTTATGCAGAAATTACTTTGAAGTAAAGGCATTTTCTACATCATATATGTTGAGAGAACCTAATAGACCATGTGTGCAGATTCAGGATATGTGGTGCCAGAGAGGCCAACTTCAAAAATAAAGAATTCTGCTCTAGTGTTTAAAACTCAGTGGCTCAAAAACTATAGCAGATATTTAATGGTCAGAACATCTAAGAAATTTGGGGACCATTTTATTTTCTTATAATGTGCTGAAAGATTTGGGAGAATTTAAAACCTTAATTTTCTGCTTCTTATCTTGAAATTCTTGTTAGTTTAATAGCTAGATTTCTTTCAAAATACATTTCAAAGTCTAAAGTCACACTTCAAGTCTGTATCTCTCTGTCCTTCAAGCACTGCTTATATACCATCAATCATTAATATTGTTGATTTCACTTGCTGAGTCTCATCCTACACAGTCTCCTCTATTCCAGCCAGCTTCTTCTCAGTCCAAAACTAACTCCCTTTCTAACTTATTTTTGGCTTGATAATTTTCTATCAACATAGCTCAGATGGTATGTTTGCAAAACCCCTAATGCTCTTGATTCAAAATCAAATATAGACCCACTTACAGTCAGACTCCAAAAAGCCATTCTACTCTTCTTTCTCTTTTATTGATAGCGTCCCCGTTACAATTTTTACTTTTTACTTTAACAAAATGTTTACAAATAGCTTAGTTATTTTCCATTGCTGTGACATAATATACTACATCTATAACTTAAAGTAGGCAAGGTTAATTTTTTAAAAAATTTTATTTAAAGAGAAAAAAACAAAACAAAACAAAACAAAACAAAACAGAATAAAAGGTAGCAACAATACAGGATTCCAAGGAAAAAAGGAGAAGAACAACAACAAAAAATTCCTAAGAAATTATTACTTGACAAATTACATATTGCCTACTTGGAAATAGTTGTTCAAATTACAAAGTTAAAACATGTAAAGTAGACATTCAAACAGTGAGACTGTTAACAGTTCTGCTCCACAATCTGACAAAAACAGCAATATGGTCATCCATCTTACCCACTCAAATATACATGCAATTATATCAAAAGGATAAAATTAAACACAACAAAACAGAGTAAAGCAGATCACAAGAAAGCAATGTAACAGACATAAATTTCAAAACTAGACAATCAGAGATATTCACTCTCTATCAAGTTGACTCTTGTTTTATTCCAAATAGTTGTCCATATTGTCACATATAGGGAATTCACATGAAACAACCTAGTGTGGAATTGATCTGAGCAGGACGAGAAGGGCATTTCAGGTCTTCAAGACCAGACATTAGTGAAGCCAAGAATGGCTGTCATAGTATCTCTCATTCTCCTCAAAACAGCTGTCCATACCTTCATATGTGTTGAACTTAAACAAGACAAAGCAAGCTAAAATCACTTTGAACAAAAAGTGATAGTTTTGCTGGATTTCACATCATGACATTATGAAATCAGCACCGGGTATTGTAGTGTCTCTTTTTCTTCCAAGTAGTTGTTCATTTCAACATGTGTTATATAGTTGGTAATTTTTATTTTGAATCACACTTTGTATAGGTTTCAACTGGCTCCAAGGCAGGGTAGCATGGCACAGAGACATGGCAGAGGAGAAACAGCTTGTGGCATGGTTGGCAAAAGCAGAGAGAGGAATGGAGGGAGGCAGGAGGCAGGCATACCCTTCCAGTCCATTCTCACTGGTTTCTCCCCTGCTCTAATTGAATTCCCCTCCCAAATCACATTTTGCTTTAAAGTCATCAGTGAATTAATCCACTGGTAAATATTATCTACCCATCACCCAATCACCATCTGAAAGCCTCAATTATGAGCATATGAGGCTTCAGGGGACATTTATATATAAGCACAACAACTAATATTTATTAATTATACTTATTAATGTGGTTCAGTGTGGTATTTTCATATGTGCAAAAAATGTGCAATAATAATAATACCAAAAACTCTTTTTCCCCTTAATTCCCCATATACTTTACATACTTCCTTTAATCACTATTCTATCTTCAGGTTAGTATTTTTTAGCATTTATATGTGAGCAAAACTATGCAGTACCTGTGGTTTTATATCTAGCATATGTCACTCAACATAATGATCTCTGGTTTCATCAATTTTGTTATAAATGGCAGAACTGCATTCTTATACTGTTTATGGCTTTATTTACTCATCTGTTGAGGGGCACCTAAGCAGATTGCAGGTCCTATATATTGTAAATAATTCCCCGATAAATATGGGTATGTAGGTAGCTCTTTAATATTCCAATTTCATTTCCTTTGGATATACGTAGGCCACTTGGATTGCATAGTAGATCTACTTTTAGTTTTTGGAGGAATTTCCATGCTTTTTCCATATTTCACTTTCCCACCAATGACCAATGAAGAGTTCCATATTCTCCATATCCATGGTAAGAGTGGGGAGGATGGGCACCATGTCTTGTTCTTGATCATGCAGACAATACAGCTTTGATGAATTCGATATAATGTTGGCTGTGAATTGTTCATATACTGCCTTTATATGATGTGGTATGTTCCTTCTACACCAATTCTTCCAGGACCTTCATAATGAAAGAATGTTGAGTTTTATCACATCACATTTCTGGATCTGTTGAGATGACTGAGTGTTCTTTAACCCTTCATTATCTTGATGTGAAGTAAGTATTGTATTTATTGATTCCTATATGTTGAACTATTCTTGCATCCCTGTCATACAACCAACTTGATTATGGCAAAAGTTATTTTGGATGCACTGTTTAACTCTATTTAATAGGATTCTCTTGAAATTGTGCATATCTCTTTTCATCAGGAAGTAGACTTTGTTTTTCTTTATTGTTTTGTCCTTGTCTGGTTTTCACAATGTAATGCTGGCATTGAAATGAGTTTGGCATGGGTTTTCTTCCCTTCAGTTCTATGCAATAGTTTTTAAAACACTGATGTTACTTGTTTAAATCACCAGTAAAATTCAGCAGAGAAGCCACCTGGTCCATGGTGGTTTTTTGTTAGGAAACTGATACAATGACATTACTTCTTATGGTTTATTTAGCTTTTTGATTTCTTCCATTTTGGTAGGTCACTTGTGTCCAGTAATTTTTCCCATTTCTTCTAGATTTTCCTATTTATTACCACGTGTGGTCTCAAAATAATCCCTAATGATGCCTTTTATCTCATTGGTATCATTGTAATGTCTTCTATTACCATGTAAGTTGAGTCTTCTTTGTGTCTGATTGATTAGTAAAATTGAAGTCTCATTGACTTTATCTTTTCAATGAATGAACTTTTTCATTGATTTTATTTTTAAAGTCTATATTTGCCTTTGTGCTCTAATATTTATTATTTGTTTTCTTTTACTAATTAGAAAGGTTTTTCTTAACTTTTCAAAGTCCGTGAGATGCACTGTTAGATTTTTTATTTAAAATTTGTGTTCATCTCTTCTCTGTCTTTCTTACTCTCTCCCTCCTTTTTGATACAGGCACTCACTGACATAAAATTTTGTCTTAGCACTAATGTTACTGTATTTGACACATTTGACATTTTTTAAAATTTTCATCTACTTGGACAAATTTTTAAGTTTTTCTTATGACTTTCTTTATGTCTCACTGTTCATTCGAAAGCATTGATCAGCCTCTGAGCAATACTAATTTCTAAAATTGCTTTTGTTGGTTTCCGGTTTTAATTCATTTTGATTAGATAAGATTTAAGATATAATTTTAATGTCTGATTTTGTTAAGATTTCTTTTGTGTTCTAATATACTGTCTCCTCTAGACAATGTCCCATGCACTGATAAAAAGCATATTATATTGTCTCTCTAGTATAAAAAATAATAATAAAAAACTGAAAGAGTAATAAGATCCAAATAGTATAATACATATTATAGTAATGAAAGGGAAAGAAAGTGTTCTAAAGATATAACTGTATGTACAAGTGTGCAAGATAAATAACCATACTACTAAGTTTTTGTTAATTCATCAAACATAATAGTATATACTGTCAATGTTTGATTTTGTAACTTGAACAACTACTTCTAAGATTATTAACAATACTAGATTAGCAACTAGTGATTTCTTACTTTTTTTGAAATTCTGTATTATATCTACCCTTATTTCTGTTTTGCTTTTTTTCTCTAAAAACTTTTTAAAAAGCATGAGTAAAGTCCATTTGACATAGTTTATCTCTGACATTTTGTTAATTTTTTTGTCCAGTTGGCCTAACTGCAGCTGGCCATGCCCTTGGTCTTAGTGAGTGACAATGGCTGCCTCCTCAATGCCAAAGGCAGCTTGATGGGAGTACAGCAAGTTTAGGTCTTCTGGGCCAAGGTGGATTCACAAGGCTGCTGGCTTCTGCCTCTTCCCCTCCGCCGGTGGAGTAGTGGAGTAGCTCTGGAATCCCAGAGCTGAGAATGTACAGGGATTTCTGAACAGTAGAGCAGTACAATGTGAATGTCTTATTTCTCAAGATAGCATTTGGCTTTAACACCTATCATGTTTCCTAGGAGATGATTTAATATCATCTCCCAAAAGCAAGATTGTTCTGCAGAGTTCATATTATATATTTAAATAGGCTGCAAGCCTGTGAGGACTGTGAGAATTCTAGTAGCTAGGATCCCCAATATGTATCCTGAGAGTGTTTAGTGTGATTTTGGTTTCACCCTTTGCATACAAAAGTGAGACCCCACTACCCACGCTGTAGGAGAGGGCTGGTGGGTACTAGAATACTTCATTTCTCTTGTGATACTGTTATCTCAAGTCTGTGAATCCAACAAGATTCCAGTCTTTTTTTTTTTTTTTTCTGATTTCTGCACCATCATTCACTTCAAAAAGAAGCTATGGACTTGCTACTTTGTTTCTTCTTTATCAAGTTGCAGGTGAGTGCTGGGTGTTTTTATTCCAGCATTTTGGATCTCTGTCCTAAATTTCACACTTCATATTTAACAGGAGAAATATTTATTGTTTCTTCAAACATCGTATTCACATTCATAGCTCTAGGTAAGGCTAATACTTTTCTGTTCATTCTAGAAAGTTCATTGACTACTAACAAAATCTTCCTCATTTAGAGATTCAAAATTATTGAAAATTTGTGTATTGAACACAGTTTATGACATTGAGAATTCAAAATGTTGAATCCAACAATATTCAAGTCTCTTTTTTGCTGATTTCCTTTGTACTCCCATGGAGAATATACTGATAAATGTGATCAAATAAAAGTGTCATAAATATTGTTTTATAGCTATATTTGAGTCTTCATAGGAGAATTGAAGACAGCATAATTTACCTTTCAAATTTAAAATTAAATTGAAATACTATCATCTTTGGTAATTTGTATTGTGATATTCAGAAAAAAATTAGCTATTACTTTCTGAATTCGTAGAACATTCTACAAACACAAACATACTGTAAATCATTTTTCCATTGTGTTATTGTTTTAGGAAAAACTGCCGCACTATAAGCATCACTTTTGCCAGGCACTGTGGTGCATACCTATAATCCCAGAACTGAGGAGGCTGAGACAAGAAGATCACCTGTAGTTCCAGGCCAGCCTGGGCTGTAAAGTGAATTCAAGGCTAGCCTGAGATGCATAACAAAACCCTGTCTCAAAAAGACAAAAATTAAAAATTAATTAATTAGTAAACATCACTTTCTTTACTGGAATGTAGAGATAATAATATTTTAAGTGCCTTGCAGAAATATTGTTAAGACAAAATAAAAATGGGTTCATTCAAGTAGCATACATCACATTGTAAAGTACTTAGTCAATGTACCTTGCATAGTATTACTTATGTTCCCACATTATCATTTTCTCAAGGGCAGAGTGTATATTATGTTCATTTTGTATTCCCTAGTGTTATGTTGGAGCCCTAAGAGAATGGACTGTGAAGAGAATGAGTGAATGAATGAATGAATGAATGGATATGTACATAAAACAAGCCTTTATAAACCAGTGTAGCTACACAGTTCTGTGTCTGAACTATGGACATTTTATTTTCATACAAGAGTTCTTTTCCCATTAATCAACTCTTACAGTAGAAAATGATTCTGACTTCAGGGACTGCTTACAGGGGAGAATGTTAACAGACCTTTCAGTAGCTGCTATTTCCTTGTTTCCCATTGATGGATCGAGAGCTAATTCCCAAACTATTTTCAAGCCAACCTGGTAAGTACATAATATTTACTCAAGCGACACTAAGCCATTTGGCATGATTTCAACAGAAAAAAAAAGGGGCACTGTGAGGGAGAATAGTGATCAAAATAGGGTTGGCAACACAATTGTATGGGCAATGTTTCTGTTCATCTCCTGAAATGGAGGCTAGGAAATGTTTTTCAGGACTGGATCTGTTTAATATTTTGCTGGTTCTTTCTGCCATCCTTATTTTAGATCTGAATGACAGTATAATCAAACAGAACTAAAGAATAATTTCAGCAGAGAAAGGCTAGAGTCTATTAGGCCTGTAGATAAAGCAAATGAATTCTAGTTCACCCAAGAAGAAAAAAACAAAAAACTCAGTCTACAAGACAATGACTGCTTTTGGTTTTTTAAGCAGTAGTAATTCTATCAGGGTCAAAGTCTTGCTAAGGTTTATTTTCTGAATCCATTTTTCTGCTGTCTTAAAGGAGAAATGCTAAGAAACACAACTCTTGTGTTTTGTTCACAATGGCTGTCAAGGACAATACCATCTTTTAACACCCATCCTCCTGGGTAGTGTAAGACTTTGACCTCTTGTCAGTCTGTTTTCTGTTTCTATACCAAAATACTTGAGACTGGTTGATTTATAAAGAGCAGAATTTTATTTTGCTTCATGGTTTTTTTATGCTAAGAATTTTGTGCTGCTTCAAGTGATGGAGGATAATTAAGGACAGTAGGCACATGTAAAAGAGGCAAAACACAAACGATAATTTCCCTTTATAAGTACCCACTTGTGATAAAATCAGTCCTAAGGGAGGAAAAACTGAATCACTACTGTAAGAATAACCTGCAAGAAAAGCATGACTCCCTCTTAACAGCATAATCGCCTCAATGATACAGCCACAACTCAAGATTGTTGCGATGGACTTAAAGTTCTAACCATGGACTTTGGGGGACACATTTTAACCATAGCACCTCCACGGGGTACTTGCATAAGACAGTTCTTCCTTTTCCTGAAATTAGGCATAGAGAAATAGTTTCAAATTATAAACTTTAGAAGTTTTAATATAGTACTTACAGAACTTGCTTTGAAGGACATAAATGCCTTTCTTCTGTTCGTTTTTGGGTTGCTACATCTGAACCCCTCTGGTGCAGGAAACCAATGAGGAACCTTAGCCAAAACAGGCATTCCATTGAAACCCAAAGAAGAGGAATGGGATACTCCAAACTTGGGAGCAGCTTATTGAAGGGGTGGCGGGAAGATTATTATGTTGGTTGCATGTTTACTCCAACCCTACAGTAAAAGCTTATGAATGTGCATGACCTGTCAACCTACCTGATATTTAATTGACTAAGGCTCTCAAGACTGAACCAACTATATGCCAAAAACCCTACGCTATTTCAGTGCGACCTATGCATGGGAAAAATTTTTACTTTTAAATTTTATTTTACTATTTCTCCTTCTATTGTTAGATATCTTAAGGTGCATCTTTAAAATATACAAATTTTTCTTCACAAAACATAGTCCTAATAGTATTATCAAACCTAAATGAAATGACAATACTTCATTAATAATTTCAAATGGTTAATCAGTGTTCAAATTATCTCAATTTTCTAGTAGTTTTTTAAACAAATTTGTTTGAATCAAAATAGAAAGAGCTGCTCATTATTATGATTGACTGTGATCTCTTTGCCATGAATTTTACCCTGTGTGTTACTTCCCCAATCATTTTGAGTCTCTGCAAAAGGATCTAGATTGTTGGTCCCAAAACAAATCATAATCCCTGGAACATAATAAGGATTAATAAATATTTGTAACAGAAAAAAGATCACAGACTAAGTATTCTGCACTGCCATTCTGGTGTTTGGCAGATGGTCCTTTCCAATATGATTGCCTTTTTTCCCCCCTTTTACCTCCCTGCTGCCCTTATTTGGCCCTTTCATTCTGTTCTACAAGCTGAAGAGATACAGGAAATGAATTCGTGTGTGCACCCCAACCAGCAGCACATGAATCCCTTCTCTGAGCACCATTCAAATTTCTCAACCTCACATAATTCACATAGCAAAGTACTTTGTGTTTTCTTTCCCAAGTGAGGACACTGTGAGAAACTCAATTGATCTTCCTATCTGTAGTTCCTAAAACCCTTTGCGCCACATTGTACACAATCAATGAATTTTATTGTCATTGCTGTTGATGATGAAAATTGTAACGTCAACCTTGTCAACAAATGTGAAGATTAGGGAGAAAAGTCACGGAAATAGCTGACCAAGGTTAGCAATTTTTATTCATGTGAAGATTCTAGTTTTCCACAAGTGCCTTTACAATCACCAATTAAGTGGTTCTTGTTTAAACTGCTCCTCTGGTTTCAGTTTAGAATGTATATAATTCCTTTTGGACCTGTGAGCATGCAGCAGTCTTCTAGTGAATTTTAAGTAATTATCTCCAATTTTACTTTTTGCACAAAAGACAGAACTTTGGAAGATGGAGGAAAATATGTTCCCAAAGTAGGTATCAGCACTGGTACTTCAGAGAAATTGCTAAGCTATGATCGCAGTTCTAGATTGGAGTTTTCTATAGCACTGTGCAGGAATAAAAATAAATTTGCCATCTGAGAAGAAAGACTATGATTCCATTTCTAATCAATAGTGAAGAACCCTGCCGAAGCATGGCTACAGAATCAAGTTAAAATTTTTAAGCATGTTCTATCTAGTCATAGCTTTTAATAAGAGATGGGTGCTAGTGGAGCAAAATAGGACATATTTTAATGTGACAGAGAAATCTTCCTGTGGTCTCTCTTTTTTCAGGTGCAAGCTCTTGTCTCACTAAAGTAGATCAGTTGCCAAACTCCAAGATCTACTTTTATTTAATATTCTCCAGAGAGTATGAGACATGCATTCATACTGTAATTAATATATACATTTCTGAAAAGCCAAACATAAAGTGTAAAAGTGGAGAGGGGTTAATTTATAAGGTGACCAAATGGGGAGTTGGTGCACAAAGTCAAAGGCACATGCCTGAGTGGCTTAGAGATGATTGAAACAATGAATTGGGATTCAGCCTAAGACAATAAATACTAACAGTGCTGAACAAGAAGGATCTAGAAAAAACAACTATTTAGTGGCAAGAGGGTGGCTGGGGAGAGAATGACCTAAAATCCCTGATTAGAGCTATGCATTTTTGTTCATATTTCTTTTGCTTTTCATCCTAACTATGTCTATTCGTATCTTATTCCTGATTTCTAGAATTAATTTTAGCCTAAGATGTAGATATCCTTACAGTCATATTAGGTATATAAGTATTAACTCAAAATTTATCAATTCTTCGAATAACATTTACTATACAAAACACAAAATATGTCAGATCTGTCTCTTGTTGATCTGATTTCTCTAACAATTTTAGTAGTTTAAAATTGACTCATTTTGTTATTTAGTCTCAAACATGGTACAGTTATGCATGAAATCACATAATAGGAAAGAAATACATTTTTGTATTACTTGAAATTGTATTTTTAATGTTTACCTATATATTATGTAAAACAATGTCAAATCCAATGCTTTACAAAACATTGTGTTGTAGCATAGGTAAGAAATAGGCATACTTTATTATTGGCTCATGACACCACTCTTGAGAATTGTTACGTTAAAATCTGTTGAAGTTTTCACTGGATACTTCCCTTGGGGTGTCAGAGAATTCCACATTTCTTGTTGAATAATTTTGTTTGGACTGAAAGTGTTTGCCTTGAATTATTAGTGCCTACCCAGCAAGAATGGTACCTGGCAGGTTTCTTTCGTATTAGTCTCCAGAGCAGTGACAACAAAAAGGAGAAATGGATGCGGGGTATTAGCAGTTATCAGCATTCATTTTATGTCCATACAACTTCAATAAGAATGTTTAAGACACAGAGAAATAAATCATGTGAACATGGAAGGATCATAATCAAAAGATAATTTTTTTCAACAGTTATTTGGTAAAAATATCTCTGTTCATTTGGAAGGAGTGCTTTGTATTAGCAAAATTAGTATTCTCCAAAATACAACTCAAGACTCAAAACTCATGACGGCATTTTATAAAAAGCAATTTGTGGGGCTTTTTTTCTAGAGAGGCACTGTATATTTCTTTTGAGTGATAAAATTTATTTATCAGAAATTTTAAATTATTATTACTAATTTGTGATTTACACAGTCCTTAATACCGATAAATCCAACTTGGCTAATTAATGAAAGATTCTCTAGCTATATTCTGAGGATGTGCTGTATGAATGCATGCATATGTGAGAAAGAGAAAGAAAGAGTGAATGAGATTTGGTAGCATTATCAGACAGCATCCCTTGAAGTCATTTTAGGATCTAGAGAGATAAGCTCAGACAGGATATGAAATTATATAGATTATGAATATCTCTGGTTGATTAAATGGAATGGAAATACATTTTCTCTTTCATATTGGAAAAGGCTTAACATTAAAAAACTAATCTTTTCTGAGATAAAGTTCATTAACACAATGATTATTCATTTGGCTTTTATAATGATATTGCTGCTTAATCACCAGAACATTGCTTCCTGTGCTCGGTGGGAACCAGCAGGAAACATTTGAAGAGCTAGTCTTGTTGCTAATGTGATGGAAAGGGAATGGTATTCTCCCTGCTCTTCATTTCAAAAGTACAGCTCATTCCAGCTCAGAAGTCTAAAATCTCTGATCCAACAGCATGACTTTAAACCCTACATTAAACACAGAATAAAGTTATATAACCCTGAAGGCTAAATCTTTGCCTCTGGACTGCTGTTTCTCTCTGGATTACACACAAAGTTTCTTGGGGAGAGGGAGGGCATTTTCATTACAAAACAAGATTTGAGATGTTTGAGCTTGGTACTTGCAGATACTGTAATACCAGATTTGACAGCTGATTTGATTATTTAGCTCAGCCAACAAAGACATGAACAAGATCAGACCAATCTGTAAATCTTTAAAACTATATCTACCTTAAAGCAAATACAACCCGCAGTGCATCCCTAAATCCATAAAGTGCTCCTGTTGTAATAGAATTTGAATGAAAACGAAACCAGAGGAAATACAACTGCTTCAATTATTTTTCATTTACTAGTGACTTTTTTTTTTGTACCAGGATCAAACTGATGACCAGGCACTTGCAAGGCAGGTGCTTATGCCACTGAGCTAAATCCCCGGCCCCTACTAGGGATTTTTTAATGTAAAAGTTGATAAACTCCCTAAAGGAAATCATATTATCAAACATGTGAAAATATATAGCTACCTACCAATTTGTATTGCACAGTAAAGCAATAGCAGTCAGAGTGTTAAGTGTGTGCCGTACAACCAAGGCGCAGTACAACCAAGCTTGGATAAAAAAGCAGATTGTGAATGTACTCAAGGGATTTTAGATAATTCACAAACTTGTTCTGTGACTTACCTTCAAAAATTGGAATCACTTTCAAAAATAACAAAGAATGTTGTTGGTGATTATGGCCAACACCAGCACCTTCCCACATGAAACCATATAATTGAGGACAATGTTATTATCAAACACTGATCACACAGAATGCCCACTTACATTTTAGAAATGTAATGTGATGGTCACTAAGGCTGCCACTGGCCACCAAAAGAGATTTTCTACTGCCTAATTTTTACTTCACTAATTTCAAAAATGAAGTGTCTCATTCTAGAGTATACGCACCCGATGACTAAACTACATAATGTGCTCAGGAACTTGCCACAAAGAGACCAAGTGACCACTAGTTTTGCCAAGAATCCCACTATGGTGAGTTTTCTCAAGATAGAAAATTCAGATCCTGATCATCTAAAGCATGATGTATACTGTTATTCAGGAAGTGATAAGCCCAACACAATTAAATCTCCATAAGGTGATGCTCAGAACATTTTCCATGACTGAGGAGCCTATTATTAACTCAGCTAGTTCATAACTGCTCTGGTAGCACAATGTGTTGGTTCAAATCTAAGCTGTATGTTCATATCAGAAGCTAAACAATGTTCTCTCACTAACTACATAATTATTCTGGCCTGCTCAAATGTACTTGCTATATAAAGAAAGAAGAGGAAAAAGACAGAAGCTACCATGGAGGACTGTCAAAGGTCAGTTCCTTGATTGTAGGTGTGCCATGGCGATGTGACACATATTAAAAGAAGAACATTTTAAAATGAGGACATTAAAAAAGGAGTAAGGGTTATTTTTTTTCCAAAAACAATCCATGATATGTCCAAGGCTCAGTCACTGAACCTAAAATATCTAGGAATTCATAACAAAACCTGACAGAGGGGACATGCACTTTCATTAGGATGGTTCATTTCATTATTTTGCAAAATTCTAGTGAATATATCTGACTCCCATGGAGATCAGATTTGAAAAGCTCACATGCAGACAAAAGTACACAGTCTGAAAATCAGGGCAAGGTCACTGGTAGAGTGAGAAAAACTATGCTTTGACATTTGTCAAATTTTAATCAAAACAATCCACATTAATTTTAGATAATAAAATGTAACAGCAGAAACAATTAGTCAGTGGATAACCCAAAGCATGAGCTAATGTAAAGTTAAGTCATATTGGATTAATAGATACATTATGTAATTTTTGTAACATCTACTTGCTCTTATATTTTCTTCCCATTTTATTATAATTGGATTCAACTCCTTGAGTACAACCTAGTTGGGTGAAGTGTAGTTAAACACTTTCAGTGAATAATGATTAAAATTTTTTCACAAGTAGCATAAAGTTTATTGAGATACAGTATGTCAGAGTATATACTGTTAAAATCATAGAACATCTCTTGACTGAGAAAATCTTATGTAAGGAACGCATGGTGGTGTTGGAAAAGCATGTGAATTAGAGGACTCAGGAACATGGTGTTAGATGTTAAGAAAATTCCAAATTCTGATGGAAGTTTTAGTCTGGAAAAAGGATGCTATTTGGTTAGAGCCTATGATAGTCAACTCTGTGTTTAAAAAAAAAAAAACCAGAGTAAATCAATTTAAGAAGAGGAAGTGTTTTCGTGGCTCATAGTTTGGAGGTTTCAGTCCCTCGTCAGTTGTCTCACTGCTTTTGACCGCTGGTGAGGTAGTAAATCAGGGCAGAGTTCGTGGCAGAAAAACCGGCTCATCTCATGGCAGCAAGGAACAAAAAGAAAGGAAGAAGAGGCACCAGGGTCCCAGAATTCCCTTCATGGGCGTCACCCCAATAACATAACTTCTTTCTACTCTTTCCTTCTGCAAAAGGTCTCACCCTCTCCCAGCAACACCAGGAGCTAGGAAATGAATCTTCAACTCATGGGCCTTTGGGATGCATTCAAGATCCAAAGTATAGCAGGCGTGGCAAGAACTTGATGCAGAAATCCTTAGGGCCGGAACTCTCCATAAAAGAGATGGCAGGACAGAGGTCAAGACACTGAACCCTCAGTTAGAACATGATGTGTTCTCTCATCGTTTTTTTTTCCAGTCTCAGCCGAAACTCCAATTCCAAATATGAACTGGAGCTATGCCATCACTTGTGTTTGAACAACAAATGGAACTATTACAGAAATTTCATGTTACCTATGTTTTCCAGTGGCCATGAAATGTAAGTGAAAATGTTATATTCATAGTCAATGACTTCTTTATGATCTGACATTGGATAAACCTTCTCAGGACTTAGGCATCTTGAGTTACTGAGCACAGACTTTTATTCTGTTCCTGATTCTCGCAGGGTAATGGACATGACCCCTAGGGTCAAGTCACTTGATTTTCTTCCTCTCAGCTACTTCTTGCTTAATGAATGGTCAGGGAAAGACAATGTCATCTAAGATCCCTTTTAGCTTTTGAATTGGAACAGAACACTCTGTCATTCCCTCTAATGTGGCTCCCTCATTTCATAGGGTAACATTTTAAGTTTGAACTAGCATAAGAGTTTTATATAGGCTAAAAGAAAGATCTAATTTTTAAAAAACATCTAGAAGTAATCAAACTAAATGTTTTAAAGGAAACCATATAATCACCATTCCAAAATATTACATGAATATAATAGTCTACACTGAAAAGCTGGTTTCAAAAAAGGAGATAAGTGTCTGGGATCCACATCAGATCTTGAGATTTCTGTGTTGTTTTTCTTTATTGAAAGCGTGGTGTTTTATCTACTCTGACATCTGTATTGCAGTCACATAGGAGGATAACTTCTATTGTTGTAAAGTGGAGTGAACTATGTTTGAAAAGAATTATTGTGTTTTTCAAAATATCTCATGGAGAAAGTTTAAATGTTTCAAATACAGAAAGAAAATATATGCTTCAGAGGATATGTAATTCTATCTAGATGTATCCAGATGTCCCCCCAAATTCTCATACACTTGTAGATAGGGATATGGGGGAGAAGCCTAGATCACAGGTGTGTGGTACTTCATTAAGGGTGTGTGATATTGGATTAATCCAGTGGTTGGTTTAGCAAACTTCTTATGTGGCTTAATGGATTAATTGAAGACAAAGCCCTACCTGGAGTGAGTGGCAGTAACCAATATGCTTGTCGCCTGGGTGGAATATAAAGGGACAGGAAGGCTCATTGCTGGCTGCTTCTTGCCTGCTCTGCCACAGACCGTTTTTCCTCTGCCATTCTGCCCTGCTTTGGAGTCAGCTGACTATGTATTTTACAAACTTTGAGCTAAAATAAACTTCTCCTTCTTTAATTTGTGGGCATCAGGTATTTTGACCCAGGAACTAGGAAATAACCAAAATAAGATACAAATGCTGATTATCATAACCTGATTATCTGATGTATACATGTATTGAATGGCACATCATATTTGCCAATATATACAATGTTACATATCAATTTTTTAAGATTTTTAAATCAAAAAAATTAATTTTTAGACAAATATTCTTTTCTTGCTATTATAAACTATTAAAATCTCAAATTTTTCCTTAGAAATGATGTATATAGGGCTGAGGATATACCCCAGTGGCACAAGCATCTGCCTGGCAAGCAAAAGGTCCTGAGTTCGATTCCTGGTACTGCAAAAAAAGTGATGTATATGTATTATTACTAATTCCATACAAACTGTGAACACTATAGAAAGGTTTATAGCAGGTAGAGACTAGCATATACGTCTAGTGGATTTTCTGGTCAGGGATTATTAGGGATATCCAACCTGTATGTGTATAAGTCACCATCAAGTTCCTCACCTGTCTTGTATCATTGTAATGAAGATGGAATATGGAAAATCTTGTGGAATTTAAAGACAGGTAGTTTTAGTAAGAAGACAGAAATTAAAGACAGGAATTTAAAGACAGGTAGCTTTAGTAAGAAGACAGAAATTAACCTTGGTTTGTTCTCAATTAATAGATATGTCTCCCAAAGTAAGTAAAAAATGTAACTATTTGTAACCTCTAACATCAAAAAGGAAAATCTTACTTCTATCCTTTGTATGAATAAAAGATGACAATATATTTTGGTGGACTGAAAACTAATAATCAACTTGCGGCACTCAGCTGAACTGAATCAGCATGGTTCTGAGTATGGATGGCCTACTTGACGATTGTTGCCAATATAAAAAAGAGAACTGGAGGGGAAGAAGTGTTGTGTTGTTGGTTCTGTTGTTGTTGGTTCTCCTGGAGGAGCTAGTTGTGTTCCTGATGTGAACTTGACTGTTCCCATTATCAAAGGAGCTCAGGACCTTATTGTTGCTGAGAATGGCTCTGGTTCACTTTGGGGAAGGTCTGGTCCATACTTTGAGCATTGCTTCCTGGCTCCAGAGGAGAAGATGATGTGCTGTTCAATCTCCTGGAGAAGCTTGTCATGCCAGCTTCTTTATACGAACTCAGCTATTCTCATTGTCACAAGAGCTTGGGACTCATTGTTGCTGAGGATGGCTATCCTCAGTACTTTTCAGGGCATCTCTAGTCCTTACACTTGAGTGTGGCTTCCTGGCTCCAGTGCAGATCCCTGAGCCTCCTGGCACATATCCTTTATTCTGCTGGCACAGACTTTCTAGCTTCTGCCACTAACCTTTGGGCCTTCCCAGGACAGATACATGAAACAGACTTGCGTGAGTCATTGTTGCAGGCTCTAGGCTTCTAGTTGGACTTGTAAGGGGCATTGTCTTGTGCTCTAGGTCCTCAGCTGTTCGCATGTAGATGTAGCTGTGGGATCCAGGGCTGCAACTGGATTCTTTAGGTCTTTAGAATGTGGACAGATTTCCTGCACTGTTTTTGTATTTGACTCTTTGGGTGACTATTACAAAATAATTCTATAAATTATGTATCCTGTATTAAATTGTTTTCCTTGCAAACACTAACTACAACACATGTATGCAACGTCACATCATTGGCAAATGGCACAAATGTCACGTGCATTTAAGTCATCATCCTGTATCAGAGCATCACTCAACCTGAGGTTAAAATGTGAGACATCAGATTGCAAACTGGTGCTGTGCAAAACATTGGGATTGGAAGGATGTTGGGATGAAATCAAAGACATAGATCTATGGAAACACAGAGATGAATAGAAAAAGATAATAAAAATTCAAGACAAGGTTTTCCGCAGAAAACCTTCCAACTAAACCTGGTATAAGCAACCTTGCCACCTTTGGGGTCTAGACACATGAGGCTGTCACATAGGCTTTTGTAGTTTTTCTGTCTCCAAATTATCCAGTCATTTGCAGCAGGTCAGTCCCTTCCGGCCTCTTCATTAAGTTACCTGATTGAAGACACCTGAGTGACCAATGTAAATTAGCAAAACTCATTACATTCCTATTACTATTCCCTATTATTTTTGCTCCCAGGCGCCTGCCACTGTCAAACTATAAATTTGCTCTTTAATTTTTTATTCATTTTTGTCTCCTTATTCTAAAATACATATACATCCTATGAATCTGTGGTCTTTTTTATTTTTGTTCACTATTTTGAATGTCTAGAATAGATAGTGTTACCAGATACTGTGCTATAAATACTTGCATAATTCCTAAATGGATGCATGTATAAATAAAAAATGTATTTCTTTACATGGCTGGAATGCACTACAATTTTCAAAGCAATATTCTTATATGCACAATATTCAAGGTTCATTGTATTATTTTTCAATTATTTGGTTCTGCAGTAAATACTTTATTTCTATAACCAAAAAATTTAAGCATTCTATTTATAAAAGAATAAATTTCCCTGCCTTATTATGAAATAGAATGGCACAAAACAACCCATAGAGATTCACATTTGTTCAGGTTCTACAATAATTTTAATTTCTTTACAAAATTAACTTGTTGCATTGTTCATTCAACGTTTATTTTTATAAGGTAATCCTCTCTTAGTGCCTGTGAATTTTCTGATATATTTTCTATATAAAAATGCCCACCTATAAATGGTGGGACTTTTTTTTTGGCACCAGAGATCAAACTCATGACCTTGTGCTTGCCAGGCAGGTGCTTATGCCGTAGAGCTAAATCCCCAATGCTATATTTTCTATATAATCTGACTTTTCAGTCATTGATAGTAGAGATAATCCCATGTAAGAAACAATCCAACCGTTTACTCTAAAAATAATGCTGATATTATGAAATGCATATTTTAAAGCCACTCACTAAGTTATTTCATGCTAATAAACAAGGGTGTGTCACACAGGGAAAAAAAGAGTTTTAATTTGAAGTGTCATGCATATGCTAAGCAAAATCATTTTTTAAAATTCTATGAATTAATGAGAATGAAAGTACTCAATTGTCTCACCAGTCTAAGAAATGATTTGTATTTTAGTAGATAAAACATCTTAGAATTACCTAGCAATGAAGATGTTTATATATTTATAAAATAAAAAGGAAGATAGTTGTATCTTTCCCTCTACCTTCAAGAAAGATAATAATGATTAATCATAATGATACTTTATTTCAATCAGAACAAGGATATTAGTTAATTATACAATTACTGTGTTTTAACAACTTATTTTGTTAGTTTGAATTATACATATATTCAAGTAAAAATGAAATATTTCTCAAAAAAATTATATTCTTTCTTCTTTTCCAATGGAAGAATTTCATTTTAACTATTATACTACTTTTGGAATCCTAAACCCCTATGATAGGAATCATATAAATATAAATAGATAACTAAAGGATTGGCCAGTTACTGATTGATTGATTGATTCAGAATAGACATACATGGAGGCATAGATAGATAGATGGGTGTCTGTATCCTATATCTATTTGCATTTATTCACCTATTAATTGATATAGCAATATTCCTAAGAAGAAAACAAACTTTGATTAAATAAAACAAAAATTATAGTGTCATTAGTTTCTCCATCAAAGAGCACAAATTACACACTTAGTCCTTAGAATATATAATGAATAAGTGCTAAAAAGAGATATGGGGGAAATTATATGATTACATATAAATTGTTAATATAGCTACATTCTAAACTAAAAGATTTCACACTGAGCTATGCCTAACTATCTAAGTAAATAACTGAAACTCTATAGCAGAGCAAATGCAAATTATCCATGATGGTTTTTTGTATTAAAAAATCAGAACTGCATGGGTCCAACTTCTAAATTAGCAAAATTTTTCTCATCAAACATTCAGATATAATAGCTAAAATTATTCAACAATCCTGTAAATTATTTACATAAGAATAAGTTATTAAAAAAATCTACTCCTAACAAGTAGTTGGTTATGATGTTTTTCTCTTCTACTTTACTGTTAACTTTTACAAATAAGAACTGGTTGAATGAAATTATTTTATGCTAAATGTTTAGGATTAAGATTTGCAAATGATGTTAAAGAACATTTGTCAACACATGGCTTTCATTGATCAAGACTACTTAAAACCAGTTTTCTTCCAAAAAACAGTATTTTATACTTCCATCACTAAAACTTGCACCTGAAAGCACAGATTTTTTTCATATGTGACAGAATATAGAAGACAAAGTAGATATTAAAGTCTTCTTTCTGTTATTTATGTATGGGAGTCAGAAGATCTGGGTTTGACTCTTCCCTCAGTTCCCATTAACTTGTTGTGTTATAGTTAACAATTCATTCCCTTACTCTAAAACTTCCTATATACCTTATGGATTGTAATGGCCCACGAAATCTACCTTAACCATCACTGTGACAGTTAAATAGCAGAGCAAAACATCAAGCATCC
>PVJX010019389.1:0-35108 GCA_004027295.1 Dolichotis patagonum | reverse complement strand
CTACTTTACATGTTTTAACTTTGTAATTTGAACAACTATTTCCAAGAAGTCAGTATGTAATTTGTCAAGTAATAATTTCTTAGGTTTTATTGTTGTTGTACTTTTCCTTTTTTCCTTGGAATACTGTATTGTTGCTACCCTTTATTCTGTTTTATTTTGTTTTGTTTTTTCCTCTTTAAATAAAATTATTAAAAAAAAACAAGAGGACCCCTTTGGGCAAGAATCAGAAGGACTACACACATATACTATGTGACTGGACGAGAAAGCACATGCGGTGACCAGGGTTAACTTCCAACTTGCATGTGTGAGAGCTGCTAGGAACTGAAGCCCCGCTGTGACACAGGCCCTGCCTGCATTCTACTATTCAGACACATCCCTACCCTTTTTCTTCGTTTTATTTTGAGACAGAGTCTTGCTAAATTGCCCGGGCTGACCTCAAATTCGTGACTCTCCTGCCTCAGCCTCTACAGTAGCTGGGATTACAGGTGAGCATCACCATACCCAGCCAAGTTAATTAAGAACTTTTGAAAGCAAAGAATGAAGCCTTAAATAACCAAAATATAACAGTAGAGAGCCCATTAAAAAAATGAACAACTTGGGCCGGAGACTTAGCTCAGTGGCGTAAGCATCTGCTTGGCAAATGCAAGGTTGCGAGTTCGATCCCCAGTAGAAAAAAAATGAACAACTTTCCATCATTACCATGGATAGAAAGGACTCACCACACACCCATGTTCTGAGATCTGCTCTCTGAGCCTGTGGCACTAAGAAAATTTAGCTTCTAACGTGGCTTCTCTGTCACTTCTACTGCCACATCTTTTCTTCTATGCTATCAATTCTTGCTGTCAACAGGACTGTTGGCTCGGATCTCTGGCCAAGTCATGGCCTAACAGGGCTCTTCCTGGCATTCTTTTGACTTCAGCTTTCATTGCTTTCTCCTTCTCATTTTCCAAATTAAGTTTCTCAAGGGAAGCGGACTCACCCTGCTTGTTTCCCACGGCAGTGGAGCAGACAAGTATCTCACCACAGTCCAGCCATGCACCTTAGGGAGAAGAGGCAGAGGAGGCCCCTCAGGCCTCGGAATGCCCTCCTCAATGCAGGGTGGAGCACAGGTTCCAGATGGAAACCTTGAAGTAGGGAACGGGTAAAACCAGCAACAATCTGGGTCCAAGACCAGGCAATGCAAAAATCATCACTTAGAAGCCAAAATTGCCTCTGAAGATTTGACCACACTGAACATAAAATTCCAGCTGAAAAGGCCCTAAAGGTAGACATGAGTCCATCTGAAACTGCAGCAGACAGGACCTGAGTCCGTGAGACGGGCCGCTTTAACCTAACCTAAATCTAACACTCGTATTTAACAAGGAAATTGTTTCCAAACCCTTGAAGTGTGTGTACTGATCCCTGCTGGCTGGTCCCACTCCGAGGAAGCACTTTGCACCTGTGTTAGTTCACCGCATCTTCATGGCACCCAAGTGGTAAGAGGCTGCACCCTGGATTGTATAGTGAGCACAAAGGGTCCAGAGGAGACCACAGTGTCAAACGGTGAATCTATGCCAAGACAATATACTGCTTCAGCATACAGAACAAAAACCACCCAGGTCACATTCAGTCACCAGATCCTTTCATTAGAATGTTCTCATAAAACGAAGCCGAATCACTAAAATGTCTTGACTATGTGACAATGTAGAGGAGTGGTAACAAAATAACCAAAAAAAAGCCAATTTTGTAGGTAACTCCTGGCCAAGGAACATTTTCCAAGAATGGTGGGGAAGGAAGCAGGGCCACTAAGGAACATACAGCCAGCAGAAGAAAAAAGGAGACAACGCAAATCTGAATGTGGCAGCTAAAAGACCAGTATTAATTGGGCAGTGAGGCCTAACTCAAGGTCAAGGCCTGATACACCACGATCCCAGACAGCAGAATCCACACAACCCACAGCCTCATGAAGCCACCACCACTTCTGCATTAAAAAAAAGGCATCTGGTCAACCGATAAAGACTATACAAAAAGTTGATGTGTGTACAACCCCCGCCTGTGCTGAAATTGTAACTAGTTTTTCTTTTACATTCTTCCTACTTTTCCATACTTCCTTAATACTCCTCACTGAACAAAATTCTTTCCTCATGAGAAACAGTTCCAGCTGATGAAATAGAGGATGACGATGAACAGATGGATAATATCTGATCATCAGGATGGGCCGAGCTCCAGGAAACTGCTTGGGAGACAAGATCACCCTTCAGGGCTGGGGCTTAGAGCCCACAGATGGGGCACCCTGCCCAGAAAGCCAGCACCTTACACACAGCAAGGTCCCACCTGTTAGACACTCCTTCCAGAACCCAAGCAATGCCACCAGGGAGGTTCCGAGACAGAACAGAAAGGAGAAAGGGAACAATTCTCTCCAGAGTTCACTAGGGCCCAGGGCCAGCACTCACCAGGCAGACTTAGGGTTCCAGTTAGGCAACGGTGAAAGCACAAAGAAAGGGCAGCCCTGGTTGCCAGAAGCTGTGGGGCTGACTCAGCAGCACAAAGATGATGATGAATGGCTCCAGGACACACAAGAAGGTCCTAGATTTGAGAAAGAAGAATGGGAGAGTGCCTGGGCGGCTCAACTGGCACCTCGAGAATTTTCCCTAGATCAAAGATTTTTCTATCAATTCTGCTCCCTGCTGAATCTACAGGCCCTACAATAAAATTCTGCACACAGAGGAGGTACTCGGTTGACATTTGCTGGGTTAGCAAAGGGTTACAGCCTTCCACAATGGCCTCAGGGCGACTCCAGAGCTTATTTCCAAAAGGACCCCAACACTCAAGCTTCATCCTCAAAGAGGTCAAGTGCACTGAGCACCCCCATCCTGGCTGCTGCCGCTAGCCACAGAAGCACTGCACACAGCACTGCACTTGGGTGACTCAGAGCTGTGTCACTGGCCAGGCCCAGTGCGTTCTCTGGCTAAGTCTGCCTCCAAAAATACGTGGCTCTTCCTACCAGGCAGTGTACAGTTAATGTAAAAGTTACTTAAGAACGTAGAAGAGTGAGATCTCTTCAACCTAATTTCTGACCCAGAAGCTAGAAGACTCATTGTGCCTTTTAGTTCATCTTTATCAAGTTTCAGCCTAAACAATCAATGACAACGATGACGCAGACCAGCGTGATCCTCAATGCCACCATGCGCTCAACAAAAGCCACTGGTAAACGTAAAAGAAGAAAGAGAACATCAACTTCACTACTAATGACAGAAATGAAAGTTTTAAATAAGTTTTTACTAGATGGCCAATAATATTTTAAATAATGAGACTCAGCCTTTGCAAAGCTTTGGATAAATGAGCCCTTTCATATATCGGTAGAGCAGGAAAGTGAAAAGTGCCTCTCTCCTCAGTGAAGGGGAAATGCGAGTAAGATGACCCAGCAAACTTAGTTCCTTTCATGTCCGTACGAAGACGGATGTGTAGGACTTCCAGAGAAGCAATGCTAGCTAGCACGACAGTTGTTAATAGTATGTCAGTCCCCATTTCTGAAAATCTGACATGTTTAAAAAACAAATGAGGTACTAGTTTAACACAGTGACTAAAAGCATGAGCGCTGGGGTCAGCGCGGCACTTACACACCAGGGTCACCAGCAACCAGCTGCGTGGCCCTGGGTAGGTGACAACTTTCCATGCTTCAGTTTCTTCACTAACATCCTGGAAATGATACTGGATTTTGTATTACAATTTGTAGAGAAAGAAAAGAATGAACCAAGAATTACTAAGTAATCCTCTCTGGGTAACCTAGTACCATGGAACCATTAAGAAGAAAACAGAAGTCAAAAGAAAAGGCCGTGCTGGGCATGGGGTGCATGCCTATTGCCAGCACTTAAGAGGCTGAGACAAGAGGACTGTATCAAGTTCAAGGCCAGGATGGACTACATCATGATTTCAAGGCCAGACTGAATTACAACGAGATCCTGTCTCTCAAAAATAAAACAAACAAACACTAACAAAAAAGAGACAGATGAGGGGATTATACGTTTAAAAATTTTAGGTATTTCAGAAAGTAGATTACCTGCAAGTACTCTCAGAAGTTTTAAAGTTCAAGGACAGAATTTGTCAATTATCCATAAAAAGAAATCAAAGTGAAATAAAGAATGGTTTTCAAAGGGAAATTATGGGAAAACTCTAAAGCAAAAAAGAGAGAAGCCAGCCATAAACGAGACTCATAAATGGAGAAAGAAAGGGAGAAGGAGAGAAAATGACACAAATTGAGGTACAGGAAGAACTCAGAATCAAGAAAAGGCACAAAGCTTACAATCCCCAAAACAACAAAATACTGTTTTGGTTGTTAGATCCAGTGAGAAACACTTCTCCGACCAACCACACTTGGTTCTTCCCCTTTGCCAAACCCCCCCCACACACACACCCAGTATACCCCAGGTCCTCCTGCTGGTCTGTCTCCCCTGCCAACACAGTCTAAGATGCCATCTGCACCACTCCTCGCTGGCACTGTGCTGCCTCCCTCCTCCGCTCTCCAGTGGCAAAAGTTAGACAGGCAACTCCATTAGTTAGACAGGCAACTCCGTTAAGGCTAGGAGTTCAAGGTCAGCCTGAACAACACAGGGAGATCCCATCTCCATAATAATAATAATGTATATTTTCTCCTTAATGCTCTGCTTAAGACTGTCAGTAACATTTTGTTGTATCTGGATAAAACCCTGCTTGGCTTCGCATCTTGTCACCTCCTAAACTCACTTACACCCAGCTTCCCCAGCCTTGCTGCTGAGGGGAGAAAACCTTAGCCTTTTCCTTCCATCTGGTGTTAGAATAGATTCTGCCTCCTGCCTGCAAAGCTGTTCTCCTGCCTTTCCCCAAACACAGAACAACTGGCGAGAGAAGCTCACAGGATCGCTTCCTAGGCCCACTGCTGTAATAACAGAGACTCTGCGGCTGTCACACATGTACACAGCAGACACAGGCTGCTGCAGCGTGCAGTCCACAGCTCCCATCCCGGAATCGGCTATGATTCCGAATCAGCGGATAAATGAAAACATCATGCAAAGATGCACCAGAGGAAGTAACCGTTAGGAACCTAGCAACGCTAATCAAGGTAAACATTATAAGCCATAATATGTGCTAAGACAAAGGGTATCAACAGGTAAAAGAAAGTGAATGGGGAACCAGAGGAGGAGAGGGAAGGGAAATTAAAAACAAGCTGTGATATGTTCATGTAACCACTCCCCAAGATGACTGCAAACTGCATGAATTACAAACATGTATAAACAAAATAAAAATGAAAAAAATATTGTGTATATACTGATTCACATTCCTCAAAACTAAAACTTATCTTCCAGTTATAATCCTGCATTTCTATGACTCCAGATTTACTTTTTTAATGTGGAGCTTTCCTACCCTACACATAGGCAAGTAAAGAAAGGACGAGGATCTTTATGAACCTCTCCTGGACCAGCAGCATCTTCCAGGTTCCAGTTCAAACACTTCTCAGGAGATAGGTTAACATCTGTTATTCACCAAGCTGTGTCACAGAAAGTCAATTTAACAGCATAGAAAACAACAAAAATCTGAATCACAAAAGAATCCACGGAGAACAATTCTAAAAGAAAATGCTGGCTTGCTTTCTTTTCCTGCAAACTGATAAAAGCAAAGGTGTCTTAGTCGCGTTCCTTGTCCCTAGGACAAAATATCAGACACCGCACAACAAAGAAGGTGAGGATTATTTGGGTCAGCCGGCTCCAAGGTAGAAGGCCCTGGCAGAGGGGTACAGCAGAGGAGAGCTGCTCACATTGCAGCCAAGCAGCAGAGACAGCAGAGAGAAGCAGGGAAGAGGGACCCACTCTTCAGGTCATGCGCAGGAGTCTCACCTCCCTGACCAGCCCATCAGCTCTATCACCCTACAATGCTCCCACCTGCCCAAACCCCTGCCTAAGAGAGCATGAGGCCTTCAGGGGACATTCTTGATCTAAATCAGAACAAAAGGCCAGTGCTGCTTCTCAGTTACTATTAAAATGTATTATCCGACAAGTGCCGAGAAACCTAAGAATCTTGTAAGTTTTGAACTGGACACTGTCGTATCAAACCCCGTTTATACCTCAGCACTTTGACCATGACTGCATAATTGCTAGAGCTCTATAATGGACATGCAGTACTTCATACCATTCAACCTTTTTCTAACTTTGATTTCTGCACTTTCTAATTTTTATTTTCTCCAAGTTCTTTTCTGGTATAAGTCACTAATGTATTGTTTCTATTTTCTCTACTCCAATTTCATCAAATTTCAATTTGATGTATAATAACTGTCTTAAACATTTTTCTTCTTTTGTGACCTCTTTTTTGCATCATGTCACTCAATTCTGTACATTTTTCCCATTATTTTGAAGAAAACATAGAAGTTTTTTTTCTATGATTTATACACCTAAAAAAGCACACAACCCATTGCACTCTGAACATTTTGGAAATAATCAGTTAATATTCCTATTACTCAGAACTTTTTCCTAAAAATGGAAATTCCAGATTCTCTGAGCTGCTCTGTTTGCTGCTCTTCCAGTGCAACATTTTGAACCATATTCTCACACACCTCAGCAACACTACAGACTGAAGAGACAGTAAATCCCACCATCAAACTGTATGAAGTTTTACTCCAAATTCTAAACAAGCGGCTTCGGCCAGACAGTCTACACTGGAGTTTCACGTGGAGTGACAGGGGTTTGCCAAAGTCCAGTAAGCGTCATTCCCGTCTGTGTACATATCAGAGATTTTTTTTTTTTCAGGAGGGCAGAGGAAGAAAAAAAAAAGTCAGAAACAAACCAAGTCCCTCCTTGCTGATGAGTCCCACTCTGCAGACTCCCCCGGGTCACCATTTATCCAAGGGACACAGCAGAGGCTGTTTACCCCTATTTATATGCCTGGTTCTTATGCACCTCAAGGACAGTACAAATGCTTCTCATCTCAGATCTCCAAAGAGTTCTGGGATTACTTTGACTGACCCAATTTTCTGTAAGACCCTAAGAACTTAAAAATATTACAAGCAACTGACCAGTTAATTTCTGGGTTTATCCATTTTTCCAATTTTATGGCACAGAAAACAGCTTTATGGGAAACACTGTGAGCAGCAGCTGCTGATCCAGTGAAAAGTCCCTGCAGGGCCAAGCTAGGAGGTGAATGTGTTTGGGTGATGCTACCAGCTTTAATTAGCGTTTACTTTCTGTGAAGCAGAATGCAAATGGTGATAAACACTTATAGAATTTTCTTTTGCAAGAAGAAACATTTTACAAGATCATTCGGGTATTTACAGTTCAAATAGAAGACATGTTAAGATTTTGTCAAAAATAATGTTAAAATTGAGACAAAGACACAACATGATACTCAACCTCAGTCAAAAAGATGGAATCTTTTTCTCTATTTGACCAGGTTTTACACTTGAAGTATAAAATCTTCTGGGAGTTAATGCAGTGAAGCCAGAGCACTAGGACAAAGCACTGGTTCTCTTCTTTCTACTACAACACCAGAAACACTGGGTTCCTTCCTAGGGCCCAGCTCTTGTCTAGATTCAGCAATTAACTTGCATTAGAATCCCCAGCCCAGTCACTAATCTGACTGGTTCTCAAGTTTCCTGACTTACTTAAAATAAGACCGCTGATTGATGCGATTTGCTGAATGTTGAAAAGCAAATGCTACATTTTTCTGACATCTTAAATTGCTTTTAAAAATCCAGTATTTAAGAATGAACAACAAGGGGTGAGACAGCATGGGTTTGTTTGCCATTGCTCCTCCCCACAAAGCACTTTAAATCCTACAAATAACGTGAATGACAACCAAAGAAGTTTGAAAGGTACTAAGCAGAAAGGAAGCCAGTCCGTGACACTGGAGTGTAGTTATAACCCAGCAAAAGGGTGCCTTGCATCCTACCACCCACTTACCCAATCCAGTTCCACCACTGCCCAACTCGTCCTAGCAACAGAAGGTAACCCAGGAACGCACTCGTGTTCCCACTCAAGGTCAAAGGAGGTGCTCTGACAACAGGCAGTCCTGCACCATCCAAAAAAGGGGAGCAGCATGAAGGGAAGAGCTGCACATGCAACAAAGCTGGCAGATTCAAAAGGTCCAGCCGCACGTGGCTTGGCCCAAGATGCCTCTGTAGCCCCCCAAGCCTGAGACCCAGTAGCTTGTTCTGGAGACATTGGGAAGCCACAGGATTCACTAAAAAGCTATCATATCAACACAACACCAGCTCAAGAACAACCCTCTGTCACCCACTCCCACCCCATCCAGGCCTCCACAGGCAAGGGGATCCTGCCGCCATCTAGAAAGCCCAAGTCTCCAGAGGCCTGAGACTACCTTCCCCGACTGGGACATACCCACAGACCAGTCTAGGGAAGTCCCTCTAACCTCAGGCAGCACCAGATAGCGTGAAATAGCCGCAAGGACGTGTAACCAACCGCGCAGATTACAATATTATCAAGAAAACTCAAGGAACTCAACTGTCACTAGAGCCACAGCCCACAAATGTATGCGAGAACCCATGTGCTGAAAGTACGCTCAATCACTCTTGCTGAAAGACGATTTCAGTGCAAGCCAGCTGCCCAACAAAATAGGGAACACATCCAGGACACAAGGGAGAATCACCTGCCATACCAAGCATAAACACCTCTTAAATGAGAAAAGCCAATCAAATGAACCTGATCTCAGGTTGGAGTTATCTGATAAGGGCATTAAAGCAGCTGTCATAAAAGTGCTTCAACAATTATAAAGTTTGCTGAAACAAATGGGGGGGTTGGGAAAATCTCAGTGAAGAATTGCAAGTTATTTTTTTTAAAAGACTAAACAAATTACTGAAAAGAATGACGAATAAAAATTCACTTGCTGTCCATCATAGAAGGGTATCTGTGAAGAAAACATAGAATGCACTCAACCTGAGCAATAGAAAAGCTGAGAAATAAGTGGAGCAAAAGATATGACATTTGTCATATCAAAGTCCCAGCCACAGGAGAGAGAAAGGAGGCAAAAAGACTATTCAAGGAAATAATAGCTGAAAATGTTTCAAATCTGGGGACACACATATACAGATTTAAGCAGCAAACTGCTAAATCGGAAAACACACAGAAATCTATGCCAAAGCTGGGATCAGTGGAGAAGTATACCAACATCTTAACAAACTTTGTGAACACTGAAAACAAAAAAATCTTGAAAGCAGCTACCGTGGCTTTATGCCTAAATGCCCCTCCACCGGCCCCCCCAAAGCCTCACGGGGTCATAGGTGTGGCTTTTTCAGAGGTGGCTGGACCTAGAGTGCATATAGCTGGGACTGATTCACGATGCAGTGCTAGGATCAAAGGCGTTAGGGTTATGGGTATGAGTGACACCCGCTCTACGAATCCAAGATAGAAGGCGCAGAAGTGCTGTGGTTGTCCCTTGCTGCTTTGCTACTCTCTACCTACCCGAAACTGTCCTCTTCCATGATGCCACCCTGCTTGGAGCCAGTCAGTAATGGACTGAAACCTCTTCAAACTGTGACTTAAGTTAACTTTTCTCCTTTACCTTTGGTTGTTGGGTATTTGTCTCCGCAACAGGAAGAGTGACTAACAGCAGCCAGTGGGAAATGACAAATTATCTACAGGAAAACACCAATTCAAAACCAATGGATTTCCTATCTAAATCTTGCGAACTGTTGTAGTTAGCGGTTGCAAGGAGAACAATTACATACAGGACACATAATTTATAGTATTATTGATAATGGTCACTTAAGGAGTCAAATACAAAGAAAGTGCAGGAAATTTGCCCACAACACTACAGACCTACAAAATCCAGCTGAGGGTCTGGATCCCATGGCAATAATTTGCATGAGTTCAGCTGAAAACTCAAAGCCCAGGACAATGACTCATATGAGTCTATTTCACAGATCTGCACTAGAAAGGCCCAAAGGTCAGCAGAGGAAGCTAAAAAGTCTATGCCAGCAGGGTGAAAGATCTGTGCCAGTAGGCTAAAGGTTCTGGAGTGGAGCCAAGAAGCGAAGCTCAAACTAAGGACCAGGGCTCCCCGGAAAAGTACCACAGCCATCCCCAGTGACAATGAAGTCCGGAGCTCCTCTAACAATGAGAACAACCAGGTACACAGCAGGAAGCCAGCATAACAAGCTTCTCCTAGAGACTGAACAGCACACATCTTCCCCTCCAGAATAGGGAAACAAAGCTCAAAGTAAGGACCAAAGCTCCCCCAAAGTGAAGTGCAGCTGTTCTCAGCGACAAGGTCCTGAGCTCCTCCCATGATAACCCCCAAGTTCACATGAGGGAAGCCAATTTGACAAGCTCGTCCAGGAGACCCAATGGACTCCAAACACCACCACCACTTAGGAGAACCCACAACACTTCTCCTCTCCAGGTCTCTTCTATGCTGCCAGCAGCTCTCGGGGGGCCATCCGAGCTTAGCATCATGCTGATGCATGCAGTTCAGCTGGTGTGTAAGTTGAGCACCAGTTACCAATCCACTACACACACTAAAAGCAGTAGTACATTTTTCATTCACAAATCTATATCCAGCTAAACTATCTCTCTAGATCAAAGGGCAAACAGACCCTTTCAGAGGATAGAAAATTAAAAGAATGTGGTACAAATACACCTGCTTTTGAAGAATCAGTGACCTTTAAGCAAAGAATTCTATTTTTCAATGCAGAAGATCCAAAATGGTCTACAAAGATGACCACTAATTTCAGTGTTTGTAATTTAAGCAGAGGTGACACACGTAAGACTTGCTATTACTTATATTTTTGTTTTAAGTAACACAACCAAGGACTAATAAAGATGCTTTAGAACTAGGTACTAGTATTTTGTGCTACTCTGATGAGAGATAATTTCAAAGACAAGGCCTGACTTAAATTGGCTTTTGAAAAAATACACTACATTTAAATAAGCTGGTAAAAGAGTGTGTCCTTATGAAAAACCACACAAGCAAAACTGAAGAGATGTGAAAGCAGGAAGTATATTCACTGGAGAGTACAGGGAAGGACTCCTCCTGACATTTATGAAGCACTTTACCAGGGGACAAGGAACAATGAGTCACAATTCCCGGTTCTTAGTCTAAGGAGAGAAACATAGAGAAAAACTGAGAAAATGGATAGGATTGGAGGTTAAAAAGAGGAGGAGAAGAGCATGGCAGTGTACACTTGTAGACCCCGCTATTTAGGAAACCGAGGCTAGGGGATAGCTTTAGCTTGGGAGTTCAAGACCTGCCTCAACATAGTGAGACCCTGTCTCAAATACAAACAGAAACACACCCAAGAAGGATGGGACTAGGGGGGACAGGGTGCCACAAAAGAGGACCGTGGACACATTTCAGGAAAACAAGGCAGACCAACTGTTGCTGGGAAAGACAGGGGAAGTTTTATGACAAATGGGTCGGACCTGAAAAGATGAAAGAGACGTGACAAACTGGGAACTTTCAGAAATGGTAATTCAGATGATGAGACTAACAAAAAAACTCCAGACAGGCTGTGCCACATAGTGTAACTGGGGCAGCAGCAGAATGAGGGCCCTAAAGCCAGCTGGGGTCAGTGGTAAGGCCCCAGGCTAGGAAGGTACATTTTTCAACTGGAGGGTAATAAGGAGTCAGGAAAGAAATGTTCAAAGGGTGACACTGGTGAGAAAATAATTATAGTAACTGAGGACACTTACAGCAAAAATAAAAGGAAAAATAGACAAGAGAAAGGAACATCGATTAGAGACTATTCCATTCACTGCAGTTCAATGAAAGTCTCAAAACGCCACGGCACGCTCCAGGTCAGACACTGCAAATACAGAGATGGTTCCTAGCACTGTCCTTGCAAACCGGGGTGATACCAAGGTGCAAAAAGAAAGGAAGAGAAAGGAAAGCATGCTGTGAAGACATTCAGAGACAGAGGCGACAAAATTCTGCAAGACAGGGGCTAGGTAGCATGAAGAAAAAGACTAGAATGAGATTTGCACATAAGAAGCAGAATTTTTAAAATGCAGGCAGTATTCCCATTGTAGTAATAAGGAATAAAGGAAGTGGGGCAGCATTTGGGAGCAGGAATAAATTGTAATGTAGGCACTTGCTTTAGGGTCCCATGCTACTGTCATCTCCTGTGGGCAGACTCTCTCTTGCCAGCCAGCCCCATCATCACCAGAGGGCCTCTGGGTGCTGTGCAAGGGACAAGCTCATGGTCTGTGTATTTCTAGCCCTTTTTTTTTTTTTTTTTTTTTTTTGAGACGGTCTGACCACGTTGTTCAAGTCAGCTTCAAACTTAAAGATACTCTTGCCTCAGCCTCTTGAATAGCTAGGATTTTAAGTGTGTACCACCAACCCAGTTTTCCCTTTGTAATTCTACTGCATGATACCAATGGGGCTTCAACAAATGTTTAATGAATGAGAAATTTCATGCTTTAACAAAATCACTATAAATTTCCTGTCCCATTCCTAGATTTCTTTTCCTCCACTACCAGAACAGAAATATATGCAGCTCTAGACATTTTCTTTATTTTTCAAGAATTTAATAAAGTCAATCACACATTCCTAAAGCACCAATGACAACATTACAAAAGTCAATTGAATCAGAAGCTCCAGCAAGTTCTCACTCAGCCTCTCAGACTTACTGTACACCAACCTGTGTCAGGCACTACGGTGCATAATGAGCTTCTACCAACCAGGAATGCACATTCCAGATGGAATTTGTACTAGAGAACATGTTATAAAGGAAGACCAATCTCCTCCAAAAGACCCAGGAGGAATTCTCTGTAGGACGCATGGGCAGGCCAACAGCAGAGCTATCCCTCTGGTGATGGAAGGGAATTTCAGATGGCAGAACACAGACCTTCATATGAGAAGTTTTATGTAAAAAGGGGTAGACAAGGATGCAGACACGGCCAAAGGAAACACGCAAAAACACTAACGTATTTTTACAAGGCACTTTCAAAAGGACACATTTAAATCTACAAATGACCCCTCTGACTACCAACTGCTGTCTAACTAAGAAAGCCACAGGAGAGAAAAAAATCAGTGTTTTACTAGTTTGCTACACTTATATGGAACTGATTATAGTCACTGGCAAAAGTTGCTGGAAAACTTAGAACATGCTTTAAATGTTGAGTCAGTTTTTTTTTCTTTTTATGGTAAAGTGCAAATGATGACATAATAGGAAACAAGCTGCGTATCTATCAGAAGGGGATTCGTTAAGTGAATTGTGCTATCCTTACATGCTAAAACATAAGAACATTAAATAACTTGGCCAAAAGCACTTCACAGCATTGGCTTACGTTCATTTCTAACTGCATGACTGCTGGCTACCCTGCTCTCTCGACCTGCTTCCTCGTCTATTAAATGGGGACAATGGAGCACTAGACAACAGCAATAATCCACAACTACAACGCAACGGCATAAGGTAGGACAACAATACATAGTATATGATTCCCTTTCCAGAAAATACAAAAAAGGCCAAAATAGGGCAACCCACTCAGGACCCCTTCTGTCTCTAGGACAGCAGCTTTCTTTCTCTCAGTAAATATATTCTGCACTTAAAAAAAAAAAGGCCAAAATAACTTGGTACTAGAGGTCAAGACTGTGGCTATAATGTTCTTCCTGTCTGCGCTACTTACAGCACCTGGGTATGGATTCATTAAAATCTGTCCATCCACTCACCTATCAGTACACATTTCCACCTATGTGCTCAATCTCAATTTTAAAAAACTTTTTAAATTGGGGATAATTACAGGAGCCTCTGCACAGGGACATTACGAGATTTAAAAATCATAGATATAAAATGTATACAAAATGTTTTCTGCTTAACACACAGAGGAGTGTACAATATTTAAGTCCTCTTACAATCCGCCCAATGCCAACCACATTAGAAGCTCTATTAAATATCCATTAGAAGGACACATTTACCAGGTGAAATGAATCACTCAACCTCTGCAGCCCCAAAACCACTGCATAATTTTACAACGTACTTATTTTGCACTTCGCAGCATAATCATGTGTTCAAGCCGGTCCTGTCCCTCCCTTCATTCCTAACTCCCTAAGGGCAGAGAACATGGCAACCTAGGAACCCTTTCCCCCACACAAACACCAGTTCGTTCAACACATGTCTGCTGCCTCCATGACTTGCAGAATATTCTAAGAATTAAAGAAAGGCTTGAACATTACAGAACATTGTAACTAGACAACATAACATCCTCCCTCAGCTTTATTGTTTAAAGTGCTAAACATCTGCTTTGGGGGTGAATTTTATGTTAAAAAGGCCCACATGTTCCTACATGTTCATTTATTCACTCGTTCCACAAACACATCAATGCACAAAGGTGCGTGGGTCCAGCTTCCCACATTCCAGGAAGCTTATGCTAAGGGCGCAGGCGCAGGGGCTGCATGGATTTGTTTCTGCAAGGCAGACGGCAGTCACTGGTTCAGGTCATTTTCAAGATGTTCCTGACTCGGTGAGTCCCAGACGGCTTGGGTCGTATGCACATAATAACCTAAGAAGTGAGGGAACCACTCATGCTTTCTAAGCTTAGATCAGAGTACTCTCATCCTCTGCCCACAGCCCAGGATAACGTGGACAAACTGCTTTGTCTGTCTGGCTAACCAGCAGCAGGAGATCCCAGATTCTTTCTTTCCCCAAGGCTCAATTCTTTCTCTATATGTGGGTAGTACTAAGATGCCAAGCATCCTGCTTCTCAACCCTGCTTTGTAAGTTTAATTCCCAGGACATGTTCTTTCTGTACTATCAGATTCTAGTGGTTTCCCGTTCTTTATAATCACAGCTGTGTGATATACCAAAGCATGTTTATGTTTTACCCAATACAGCTACCCAATTACCTCCAATACTCCCAGAACTCTCATAAAGCACAGTTATCCAAGTTTATAATCTGAAACTTAAAAGAACACAAAGAAAAAAAAAACCCACCACGAATGAAACAGCAGACACTATAAAAGGGCAGAAATTAGACCAACCATGAACATTCAATAAGAGATTTATGAGACCATGAATCCAGTAAATGTAAAAAGATTACATACATGAGAGCAGGACTCAAAAACAAGTAAAGAATGGTAACACAAACACACGAGCACCCATGTGGTCATCAGTAAACATCAGATTCTTTTCATAGACACCACTACACTGCCCCGGTTAGCAGGGTAGGTTTATATATATGTTCCACCGCCTGGCACATTACAGGGAAGAAGCCTTACCACTCAATTCTGCCACACCACAATGTTTACTCACAAGAAATAGGCGTGCAAAATGAACTATGCTTTAAAGCAGAAAATCTAGAGCATGTAAATTTGTACTTCAAGAAAAAAATCATTAGATAACAAAGATCGACAATAGAATACCTAATCAAGCATTTCTAGCCCAGACAATATTCGAGAAACCATCTTGATCATAGCCAGCAAGATTTATATGTAAGCGTGTTCATTAAAGACAAGCATGAACATTACAGAACATTGTAACTAGACAACATAACATCCTCCCTCAGCTTTATTGTTTAAAGTGCTAAAAATCTGCTTTGGGGGTGAATTTTATGTTAAAAATGCCCACATGTTCCTACATGTTCATTTATTCACTCGTTCCACAAACACATCAACACTGAAGGAGGCTGGGGCAGGAGGAGTCCAAGCTTGAGTCCCAGCTAGACAAGTCTGGGGCTGTATATAGTAAAAAATAAAAGAGTGGAGGATGCAGAGAGCCCCTTGGTTTGATCCCCAGTACAGATGGACAAAGTTCCTATGAATAGAAAAAAGCTTATCCAAAAGTGAAATTGCAGAAAATATTCAAAGTATCAACATATGAAAATGTGAAATTAAATGAACCAAAGCCAATGCAACAACCAGAGTAAGTCACACTAAGGATGGGGAATAACAAAGGCCTAGAATAAAAACCAACTCAGTCACTGAATGTTTCTGAGTGTGGAAAGATGAGCAAACAGGTGCCCAAATCAGTCCTGCACAGTGACATCCGCATGTGAAACAGGAAATCCTTCAAGTTATTCAGGACACAAATGCATGAAACAGCGTGTTATTCCCAGGGTCACACTGCCTACCAGATTGTCAAAGACAGTTTCCTATCAGGTTATGTGCTATATATGGACGAAAGCAATCAGAAGTGTGAACAGAGTAATCAAGCTAAACATTGCAAAGCTGAAATTTGTGGATCAGGGATCCACAAAAACTTCTTACAGAACATGCCTACAGTAGAAGTGTCAGGAGCTACAAGGTGTTCTCAGAGAAGGCCCATCTCCTGCAGCAACTAACAGTGTCTGGTCCTTACCATGACATTCTGCATTCCTCAAAGTGCAGTAATGTTCTGCGGCCCCAGGCTCTAGCTGTCTTTAGCCAGCCTGCATCTAGTGATAAAGAATAATGTCTCAAGATGGAATGTGCTAAGTCTGCTGTGGAGAGCTGCAGGCAGGAAGTGGAGCCAGCCCAAATGAGAGGCCATAGGGGCCACCACCAGCAGTGCAGTAGGGGCAGGACTGCCCAAGGCCTCTGGAGTTCAGACCACACCACAACCTGCCCCAGGTGCGGGTGCGAGGCGTGGGGCGGCTACAGGATTTCATGTTTGCCCTGCTGGGTTTCAGACTTGCTTTGGTCTGGTTCTTTTCTATGCCCCCTATTCCATCCTATGGCCTTTACTTTGGGCCACTGTGTGTTGAAAGACTTAAGTTTCTTTTTTCATTTTTAAAGGGGCTCACAGCTAAGCCTTAAGCCTCAGAGAAGACTCTGGACTTGGACTTTTCAGCAGTGCTAGAACTGTTAAGACTGTGGTGACTTTAGACATTTTGTGTGAGATGGACATGAGTCTCTCGGAAGTCACAGTGGAATGTTTATGGTTTATATCCAAAATGTCCTAAAGGTCTCATGTTCAGAGGTGGGGGGTGGCTGGAAGGGGTGGGTTACTTGGGGCATGATTTGGAAGAGCGTATTCTCATCCCAGGCTCCTCTCCGCTTCCTTGCACCGTGGGCTGAGCAGTTTCCTCTGCCATACACTTTTACCATGTGGTTGTTGCCGTGCAGCCAGCCAGCCAACCAACCACGGACGAAGCCTACTCGAACTTTAAGTCAAAAATAAACCTGTCCTCCTTTCAGTGGTAAGCATCAGATATTTTGTCTCAGCAATAGGAAAACAGACTAATACAAAACTGAAGAGTTATAAAAATAAAAGATTTTTTTTTCAAAACAAGGCCCAAAGACCTCATAGAAAATTAGCAACAAGGAACTACAAAGTTCAGACCAATAAAAAATGAAAACTGGAAAGCATTCCAAAAATACGATAAACTGGAAACAGAGCAGCATACTGTAGAATAATCATACAATGGAATACTATCCATTAGCAAAAATAATTAAAAAGTCATAGCTACACATCAAAATAAATAAATATGAAAAATGATATGGTGGAGTTTTCTGGGTTTTTTTGTTTATTTGTTGTCCTTCCAGGAACAGAAGACTGTATAGTTTGGCATCATTTTCATTGTTTTTTAAATTAATATTATTACTCATAAACTCATACACATGTAATAGAAACGTGCATTGCGATAACATACCCAAAATCCAGGATAATGATTACTTCTACAAAAGTAAACAGACAGGATGGGGAGGGCGATACACAGGGGCCTTTGAATCCTTGTGATGTTTATTTCTCATTAAATAAAAATTGGGGATCTGGGTTATAGAGTTCAGTCACAGAACATCTACCTGGAATACTGAATGCCCTGAGTTTGATCCCCGGCAGCATTATATACACACATCCAGGTGTACATACTCACACCCATGCTCACACACTTCCTTCACATATCATGATCTGATAAAGTCAGTTATCAGTGCTTCTGTATTTATTACATTATTCTCCAGTTACTATGTGTGTTTACAACAGTTTGTTCAAAAGGGACATGTACAAAAGGGACAACAACAAACTGCAACGTGGCAAAATTTATTTGCAAGAAGATCAGAAGAAAAACAACTGATAATATACATGACTTTAATACCAGTCACCAAATGCAGGCTCTACAGGGCTTGACACAGAAGGTACTCAAATAAATGCATATTTGCTGAATCAACTGGACAAGGAAGTAGGACAAGTTGAATTACTCATCCAGTCAGTTGTGAATGTTTTCAAATATGTTTAATGGTATCTGAGTATCTGTCAGTATGAATAATTCTTACTGAGATCTCTTCATATGAAAACATTTTCTACCCAACAGCCCATCTTTAGGAACAGTATTGTTAGGCATTACACACTGAATGTTTGCATTCTCACAAAATTCGTATGTTCAAGTTGTAACCACCAGTGTGATGGCATTTGGAGGCAGGACCCGGGGGTGACGATCAGGTTTTAGAAGAAGCCATGAGGGCGGAGTCCCATGGAATTAGGGTTCATATTTGTGAGAACTCAGAACAACATGCAGGAGGAATTCCCAGTGGTTGAACTCAGAACCAGCCTCGAGAACAGTGAGAAGCCAATGTCTGTTTTTAAGTCACCTAGTCTGTGGTATTTCATTGTACCAGCCAGCACTAAGACACTAGGCTCTTTTAGATCTTTCTGTTAGTCATGTTCACATCTTTCTTAGCTGCTAACAGCCAAGTATCTGACTTGAGCCCCCACAGACTGTTGCTAACTGAGGCGACAACCCACATCCTGTTTGGATCTTGTCTCCTGGGCCAACAGGAATGCTGCGAGTTTAAAGTACTTCCATCACCGTTTTATGGATCAAAACTTTAGTGCACTTGGGAAAGTGTCCAGTGGGAAATGAAAAAATGTTAAGTTTTTATACCACCTGTCTGGGTGGTTCTATGCAGGACATTTAATCATCATTTACCTGAAAAATCTGATCACAAACGTGAGACTAGTCCAGCTAATCAAGCTCCCTTCAGTTTCAGAATGAGGGTGCTGCATTGATAAGGAAATTCTGAACACTCCATTTATAATATGTAGAGAACAGGACCAAGTGGCACCCAGCCTACTTATATCCAAATACACATTGACCAAATACCGTTTAGGTGATGCCTGCACCATGCTGAATTTAATATGACGGCTATACTTTCTTCCATAAGACTAAAAGGAAAACAGAAAATGCATAGCAAACAGCTTCTTCTCCCAGTGATCATTCCCAAACAGCTGGAGCTGCTAAAAGGCGAGAGGCTGCCACCCAAAATACAGCCACCACAGTTTCCAGCCACGTCCTCAAACCCAGGCAAACATTTCCTGAGAAAAGCTGCTGCTGTTGCAGTAACAGCAACAAAAACCACATGGGCTTATGGCATCAATGATATAATTGCATTATAATGCAATTCCCTTATATTAATTGGTGTCGTAATTGAGACTGGTTTTGTTGTCTATGGCCATACCACCCTGAACGCGCCTGATCTCGTCTGATCTCGGAAGCTAAGCAGGGTCGGGCCTGGTTAGTACTTGGATGGGAGACTGGTTTTGTTCTACTTGAGGGACTCTCCACAATTTGCTTTAGGGCTGCACATAATCAACAATGATATATTACAGTATTCTCAAGCACACAAAAATATCTATCTAGCTGTCCTGGTGTTGTAGAAATCAACCAAAGAAATGCTAATTATAGCCCACAACAAGTCTGAATATTTTTACCTATAAAAGAGATCGAGCATGGACATTGTTTGAGAAAATGCAGACCACGTACCAACCGTTGCTCAAAGTATACACACAGAACGTTTCCAAAGTTGGACAAAGGAACGCGTAGGCCAGAGGACGTGGAGAGGACACATCTGCCCTTCCCCACCCAACAAGCTCATCTCCACACCCTGGGTTCTTGCCCCCAAGTACAAGATGTGAGCAGAATTTTTCCTTCATCCTTTTGCTTGACCTCAGTCACTGATCTCAGAAGAACCTACTCTAAAATACAAAACAAAAGGAGACCTACGAGGGTGTCAGTGTGGGCTCTTGGGGTTGTGTTTCCTCTGCACATATGAGAAGAAGGCATGGAGAGGAACAGCTGGTCAATTCTAACGTAAATCCTGAAGGTTTTACACGTCTGGGAGCTACTGAGTTTTACACTCTTCATCAAGATTTGGCCACGGCCTTTACTCTAGTCCTACCCAAGGCACCCTTCTCAGTGCCCTTCTAAATCTCAGACCCTCCCACTTCACGGCTCTGTGCTTGACGTGAACCCCAACATACAGCTGCTGGATTTCCCACTGGGAAGATGACCTCTCCCAAGGTTACTGGTGGCGGTATCAGAAGACCACAGTGCAGCTATTACTTTTTCTTTGGCTGTGCACACAAGGTGACAGGAATTCCTTGGTCACTGGTCATGGGACCAGGTGGGCTGGGCAAAGGACAAAGGACAGAGTATAGGAGGCGGTAAAGGTTCAACCAAGAGAGACACCCCACCCCCAGGGAGAGGGGCACGCCTCAGAGGAGTCCAGAGATAAAGACCAGTCCAGGCAGTCTTCATTCTTATCCCATCCAACAAACTGCTGCCACATTCACCTTCCAGGTCTGTCTGCCTGTGCTGCCCAGAATCCTTCCAGGCCTGTCCACCCTGGAAAGTACAACCCGAAGTTCCTCAGCTGGTATTCACAGCCACCCTGAGTCTACCTTGCCCATGCCACCTCTGTACCCCAGAAGGACCCAAGGTGACCTTCACAGCCTCTCCCTCTGCTGACACTTTGCTATTTCAATACTGAACATACTCTTTGCTAATACATTCTGTTTACTCTACCTATACTCATGCAAATACCGTGCCAAGCATATCTCAGATGCCACTTAACAAAAGCTGAACTTCAATGCTACTTCTTCTAGGACACAGCACCTGATCCTCCAGCTTAAATAGCCTCTCTCTCTCTCCCGAAGCCCCCAACACCTTATACGTTACCACCTGATCTTCTGACTTCCACCCCATTTACTGGTGAAATAAAGACTGGGTGAACAAGAGATCAGTCCTCTTAGGCACAGGACGCAGCATTCCAGGCTCCTTTAAAACAGAGAATGCTTCAAGAACAAAGGAAGGACCTTCAATACAGCAAACCCGGCCAGAGGTGAAGGTAGGAAGTAAAAAAAAAAGTGTGCTCAGCCTCACAAGGAGCCCAAGGGTGTGACTTTAGTGAACCCAATTGTCACAAGCGGAAAACAGACTATAGGGGTTGCGCAAAGAAAAAATGTCAAGACTGAGTAACATCTCTGTACCCGCCTTCCCAAACAACATGAGCAAGTTTTAATATACTCAAGATTGTATTAACTTATTCAACAATTACTAACAGGAAAATTAATTTGTGCCATACATTATACATGACCTGCATAAACGCTATTTAACTTGCCCATTTTATTCTCGGTTACCCTGTGGACTATTACAACTTCTTTTGGCGGCACTGCAAATGGAACACTAGACCTCCTGCATGGTAGGCAAGCGCTGTACCACTGAGCCACACCCCCCAGCCCAAAATGAGCCCTTCTTTTTCATTTGTTTTTTTGAGATGAGGGTTCCAGGACAGTCTGGAAGTCATGAGCTCCAAACATGTTTCCGCCTCTGCCACCCAAGCAGCTGGGACTACAGGGACACAATGCTACTTCCAGGCTTCAAATACTGCAACTTTTACCTCTATTATACAAGTGGAATAAAACATGTAGGGGACTCAAATACCCCTTGGAATTTCTCTCTTCCTCTTTTGCACCTACAAATGGGAGTTTCTGACTTATAGAAAGAGATAATTAAAAAGAGGAAAACCATTTCTATCAATTTCGAAACGTACACTACTTCTGGCCATTGCTAGAGTCTTTCCACAAACCCTCCAGCCGGTCCCAGCACTCCTGTTCTCACGGGCAGTGACACAGCTGGTCACACAATCTGAACTTCAAGGCTGTTTCCAGATTTACAGGAGAAACACAATTAAAAACAGTACTTGTCCTGGTTTTGTAGTGCCACTGGTGTGGATTACAGTTATTTGATATGACGCAGCTGCTTGTAGGCTCTCCAGCTCCTGCTAATAAGGCTCCTTCCAATGAACAACCTACTTCGGGATCTCACTTATAATCTCCACAGATCAGCCCAGCGCCTGCCCCTGCTTTCACTGTAACAAAACAAAAGCAAACAAACAAAAAACTACCCTCCCTTACAGAAGATCAGGAAACCAACAGGTTCTAAATGATCCACCTCAGAAGAATTCTTAACAAAACATACCAACCACAATTTTCTAAAAATCAGAAACAAGTCTGTCCTGTAAAAGGAGTTATACCATTCATTACTACAAACTAGACTTAATTTTCAGAGACAAATTATGAGAATAGGAAGTGGTTTGCATACCTAAAGGATTAAGAAAATGAGCATCACTGAACAGTCATCCAAGAGCCAAAGCACTTTTAGTTATTTTTAAAGTTATTATAACATTAAAATCTCTAAGTACAAAATTCTCTATGATGAATGTGGTCATTATGTATATCTAAAATGTGATAAGCTGACTGGAGAAAAAATAAAATAAGGTGAAATACTAAAAATTTATTTAGGAAAAAAAACTCTAAGTACAATTCTCCTAATGTAAAATTACTCTTGAAAATCCACATTGTTCAAAGTCACAGCCAATAGAGAGAAAATCAAATTCACGACTTCCTAGTAGTAAATCTCAATAGGATTGTTATTTTCATTTTAGGAGAAAAGAGTTCTCATATAAAATAGTTTAGGAGACAGAAAGATTGCCTGGATCAGCATGAAACCATAAACTGCACGTCAGTTATATCCCTGGATATCACATACACACACACCTATGCTATGTATTTCAAGAGTTCAAGGAGGTACTTGATTCATAAATATTTCTTTGCAATACTTGTGTCTAAAAGTTACACATTGTCAATTTAAAGGACATAATACAGCTTTCATTTGTGCTCAATATTCTCAAATAACCTTTGAAAGACAACTAGAATCTAATAAATTATCAGTTTGGGATCAAAGGACAAAAAGAAGCAAAACAGCATAGCAGAAAGAATGAAATGCCTCAAGTCATCATTTGAAAAGTGGGAAATCTAAAAGCAGAAATCCACAGCCCTGTGGTTTTATTCTTAGATTCAGTGATATTTCAATATTCATAAATTCTGATGCTTCCATCAAAGCTTAATCCTAAATTCCAAGAACTGAACAAGTCAATATTCAAAGTCGCTCTTTCCCATTAGCTTAGATGCTATTATACCTGCGTGCATTTTATTCTCCAGACTGTTAGAAAATACTCATTCATACACTTCATCACTTTGTAATTGACTAAGTCTGTCATACAGGAAATATAAAAGAAAATACTTCCTGGATTTTGAATCTTAAAGACTAGCTGAGCTGTGAATACCTCAGGAATGCTCTCATATCAACCAGGAAATCTCCACACATGAATTTTCCGTCTTTTCTTCCTGTTTGGAAACTGGTCTGACCCCACTGAGCAAGTCACAACCCAGTATCAGGCATCTGACTTGGAACCAGCACACAGCAATTAACTCTTCATGATGACGGAGCGCAGGAACCACACACTTCACTTCACAAAGCGCCTTCCTGTTACCTACCCAGAGATCCAAACACAGTTCTCCTAAAGCACATTTCTCAGCTTTGGTTCTGGGTGAGCACAGGAGATTCTTTTTGCTGACAACTGCTGCCACAAAGTAGTACTCTCCACCTAGCAGCAGCAAAGGGCCTTAGCCAGGACCTCAGGGGAGGAACCCCATCTGGAAATGTGCTCACTGCACATGAAGGATAAAACGCACACAGCCGGAAAGATGTCCCTGGAATTCCGCAAAGCTGCATAGTCGTCATCAGGTCTCATGTTCCTCATAAAAACTGCAGAGCAAAACATGCCCGATACTTCCAACCACACTGTATAAACTGTCAACAAGAATGGTAAGAATTTCCAGAGACATGCATTTCTGTGGCCACACTTTGCCATCCACGACAATTAAACTTAATATAATCCAATCACCACAGGACATTCACGGTAGGCAATATGGAAAATCACATAACAGAACTGAAGAATTCTCTTCATTGGAATTATTGCTTCAATGCATTTCCCCTTTGTGGTTCAAGGTTACAAAAACAATTTATTTCACAGTACTTCCAAATAGATGCATCTCAACTGTCAATTTAGAAATTTTCAACTTAGAAATTCAGATTTAAAGCAGAAGTCTAGAGTTTGGCAACATGTACGTATCAGGCACTATAAAAACCTGACCTCATTACTGTTTTTTGTTTTTTGGTTTTTTCACTGGTACTAGGGATCAAAGTCACGACCGTGCACTTGCAAGGCAGATGCTTATGCCACTGAGCTAAATCCCCAGCCTCCCATTACTGTATTCTTAAGAATTCAGCTTCGGTGGAAATAGTGACGTATACACAAAGATGTGATTATACTGCTATCATTCATGGTAGCAAATATAGCTGGAAGGAAATCTAGATTAGAAATGTTATGAGAATAAAACCAGCACACTTAGGAAATAGACTAAAACACCCCATTAGCAATGTCTTTACTAAAATATTTAGTATGGCAAAAGAGTTCCAATATAATAGGGTTATCCTTATTTGTTTAAAAGGAAAAAGTCACAGTATGAACACAGACTGAGGCCCAGGGACAGCAATACTTAAGACATAAAAGCAGTTCCACCAGTTTTTAACTGTGTATGTTTGACACAAGATGGGATCTGACATCCCAGATAGCCAGGCCCTGACCCCTACAAACATGAAGTGTCCCAGTCCGGTCAAAACTGAAATGGTCTAGGGGTCGGGGTTGTAGCTCACTGGTCAGATACATGCATAAGGCCCTGGATTCAATCCCTGAACACATACACAAAAGAATCAGCGGTCACCGCATTATACACTCGCACTTTGGGCATCCTGAGTAAGATCACTGACAATTTTCCCCTCAGTCTGAAGAATTAGGGTTCCAACTATGAAATCCCAGAGCTGAGCCCTTCCTCCTCCTTGGAGGGCCAGAGCCCTGCAGAATTCGCACCGCTCCCAGTGCCGATGCCCTCCGGGCCCAGCGGCCTCTTGTCTCTTAGCCCGCCCCAGACCTGCTCACAGAAGCAGCTGCTCTGGTAGTGCTTCTCAGGGGTCTTCCAGTTCTGTCACTGCAAACCTTTCCCATCCTCTGTGCTGTTCCACCCTGTGGCTGCTTCTGTGCCTGGGCCACCACAAGAAAAGGTTGACCTGTCACAACCTCAAATGCTTCCCTTTCCCTGAGGGACAGGCAAGTGACTTCCCCTTTTAAGTCCCTCTTCAAGCAAAACAGAAAGGGGGAATCCCAGGAGACAGACCCCTGATCCCTGGGGCAATAGTGTCAATTCAGTCTGGAGTTTTCTAGCCTCCTCCTTCCCAAGGCCCTAAAGCCCTGTGAGGACAATCCTAACGAGATAGTTGTGAGCACAGTACTCACCAAATCTACACTCACTGTCCTCCTGCGCACCAGCGTCCTTCCTCAATTAAGTCATATTTTCTTTCATTCTCAGGAGAGCTACTGTCATCCCCAGTGTAGTGGATTAACTAGTGGTCAGCTTGTAACACCCAGCTGAACTGAGTCAGTGCAGTTCTGGGTGTGCAAGCCCCACCTGGGAATTGTAGCCAACAGCATAAAAGGAGAACCAGAGAGGAAGATGGTGCTGTTGATTCTTCTGGAGAAGCTTGTCACGCTGGTTTTCCTGATATAAACCCAGTTTTTCTCACTGCCACTAAGGATGACTGTGGTTCCTTTCAGGGGAGCGCTGGTCCTTACCTGGAGCATTGCTTCCTGGCTCCAGTGCAGCTCCCTCAGCCTTCTGGCACAGATCCTTCATCCTGCTGGCGAAGACGTTCCAGCCTCCACCACTGACCTTTGGGCCTTCCCAGCGCGGGTCTTTGATACAGACTTGCATGAGGCATTGTCATGGGCTCTAGGCCTCCAGCTGGACTTGTGCAGGACACTGCCATGGAATTCAGACCCTCAGCTTTCTTTGGGTCTCTAGCGTCTTAATGGATCTCTTCTGCATTTGACTTTTGGGGCGACTATTATAAAATAATCCTATAAATTATGTGTTCTGTATTCAATCTATTCTCTCGCAAACCCTGACTATAACACCAAGTAATCTGACCACATGCAAAACTAGGGGTGCAATGCTAGAGAAGACAAATGAAAGAATCTGTCCCTCAACACCACACGCTACAGACAAAGCCAGCTCCACACCCCAATGCACAGAGCCAAGGAAAAGAGTGGAGTTGATACAAATGTTTAGGTTTTATAATGTTCCAACTTTCCTTCAGTGAGCCTGTATCACTAGGAAAATGAAACTGAAGCATAAACATACCGGTGAGTATTCATAATGACCAGAAGCTGATAACTGACAAAAAATTAAGGTGAATTTTTGCAACCCCATATAACTATGCTATAGTGCTGAAAGTACAATATTGTCTTATTTATATTTTGGCAAGTCTATAGGTTTTAAGAGTCTAGAGAAAATTCCAATAAAATGGCTAAGTGGTTTTTATAAACAACATTCAGACTAAAAAGACATCAGAAGAAGAAGAAAGAAACTTGAGAAACAAGTGATTACGATGTTCAGAACCTTAAGACATTAAGGACAAAAGGGATGGAAAATTACCCAGTCCCTTTGTTTTGAAAACATGATAGGTAATAATCTATTGGGAAGAAAACAATTTGAGCTCAGTTCAAAAATAACTGATAATTTCCCCGAGAAGCAGCTTCTGCTCTGATTTCGCCAGCAGACCAGTGTGATCACCATTATCCAGGCTCCGCACTGAAGGAAATGCTGGGTCACCTCTGCCCACTTCCTCTTTCTTCCCTTCCTCACTGAACAAAGCAGCCTTCTTTCTCCAGAGTGCACTCCTGAGTCAGTCCACCCCCTGGCTCTGGACAGCTTGTCCTACCACTTTCGACCTTTTCCTCCTCTACCACCAAATTTGCTGAAAGGAAATGCCCATCATTTCTGCTGTTCAGTGGCTTCCACTATTTAAGTAATAAGTGCCAGCTCTCTGAGCTTTGCACCAGGCAAAATGCAGCACATGCATGCGAATGAGGTGCCTGGATGTGAGCAGCATGGCACCCTGCATGCCATCTCCGTGCAAGCACAGCTCCTCCAGCCTGTCTCTCTTCAGGGCCACCCTACACCACAGCTCTCCAGTACCACCCAGGACAAGAGCCGAATCAAATCCAATGCTTAGGTTTGAGGTTGGCTTTATGGGGAAATCTGATGTTTCTCATCCAATTCAGTTTGCAACCAGAATCATGGAAAAGAATTAAGCTTGTGATCCAAGGTGCCACTGTACCACACTGCCCAGAAACCTGCTAGAGAAGCACACGCCAAGAGCCTACTGCAGACCAAAAGAAACAGACCGAGGCTGGGGCCTGGCAGGTGACGGGTCACTAATGGTGAGAACAACTGGTGCCAGAAACCCTCCTAATCACCCCAGCTGACTCATTCTCTGTTCCCAGAACCTGGTCTGTACTTGCCTCTTCTGCCTCCTGGTGCACAGGGTCACTTTCTGCCCTGTTATCTACCTAAATCCTAACCATCTTTCAAAGAACAGATCAAGTGTTTCTGCCAGCGTGAACTCTCTTCAGATGCCTCAGAGCCTAAACAGTCTTGACATCTCATGAACTCCAATTGAACTTACTCCCTCTACCACTCACTCAATACTTACTAAAATGACAGTGCAGCAAGACGATGACACAATGCTACAAAAGCCTGCAGGGCAAGGATTACAAATGGACTTCATAAGGTGCGCCACACTCAGGCAAAAAGTAGTAACATTCAGGAACCATGTGTTAAGAAAGACTTTGGGCTATATCCAGGGAGAAAAAAATTTCAACTATCAATTACCTTATCTCTCTCAGAGAAAAGTACTACTGTGTATCTACTATAAAATTTTCATTTTCATTTCTTCTCTAAGGTTTAACCTGAAACACACACACACACACACACACACACACACACACACAAGCTACCAAAGATCCAGAGGCAAAACAGAGGACAGTGAGTGTAACTTTGAGCCAACATTTTAATGACACGTTCACTGGCAGGCAGGTCTGTCTCTAACTCACAGAGCTCCCATTTCATGGCAGATCTCAGTATGTTCCATACCAGGTTGAGAGATGATAGCACCTTGCAATCATAATGTACATCTTTCCCCAGAACCCAAGCTACATAACAGATAATATGCAGGATGTAAAATAACAGCTGACCTAGGGCACCCACCTCTTTTACTCTTACTCTTGCTCTCAAAGTTAAAAAAAACTCATCAAAAAAAGAAAAAAAAAACTCCGAGCATGGCTTAGAAAATAAGGGTCCATGTGTCTGAGGTTATTTTGCCCTCCCAATGCTAATCCTAACAGACATTTCTTGTAGAATCATCCCTATTTCAAACTTTCACAGTTGTGTTACACGACCCCCCACCTAAACCAAGCAACCTGAAGGCATGAAGAAGGGCAAGTCGTGACCCTCACATTATCTAGGTTACTACCAGGCACAGGTTTCCAGAAATGCTAACCACGCACTGGGTGGTCCTGCAAAGTCCTTTTCTAAGACTCCGATTTCTCAAGACAGCTCTTTTCTCATAGGACACAGCTTGTTTCCAGAAACAAGGCTGAGCTATTAGCAGTAGTTATTAAAAACATGAAACAGTATAAAAAGAAGCTACATGTATAACCTCATGAGTGCCACTCAAAGTAATTCGAAGCACAGTCCGCTCCCTGAATCCCTCCCAATTCACATTACTATTTAGAGAAGCAGACTGTCACTACTAGAGCTATATTCAAGTTGCCTCTGGAAGCCACACACACACATCACCCTTAAAACCCAGCCAGGGTGATTCACAAGGATCTGCCAGTCTGACAGGAAGGTGACATCTCCAAGCCCTAAGTTCAACCAAAGGCCACATTTAAAAAACACACCCTCACCGGATGATTCCAACCAGCCCCAGAGCCCTTCATTCTATTCACAAAGAAAATCCAATGTCCTAATGGTTAAAGGGACACAGATACACAGCTGAACTTCAAACCTAGGATATCCGTCTTAAAACTAGTGAGCACTAATGCTGTACACTCACATCCACAGAAGAAAGCTGACTGTAACAGCTACGGGGACATTCCATTACTTCCTGCTACCAGCTCAAGCCTAGCCAGAGTTTTCCTGAACTGGTCAGTGATGGAATTTGGGTCTCAGTGTCACTGCAGCCCAAGAGGACAGAAAGACAGGCTCTCCCACAGCAGGGAACCCGCCCCGAAACTTTCATCATGGTGTCACACCCTGGTGAAGCAGAGCGCACACTATACACTCTCACCCTCACAACGATGGTCCAGTGCAACCCACAGCCCAGTGCCTTGGACTCCCGGTGGGTCCCTATGAGGCGAGGCTGCTGCTTGCCATCAAATCTTAACAGCGCAGCACAGCTCCAAGTCAGCGTGGATGAAACACACACACACAAGCAAGCTAATGGGTCTGGAGACCTTCTCCACCATTTATCAAAAGCCCACAGTGTGATTCCCGGGCTGCCTGCTGTCTGTGGGAAGCCCACGGGGCGTCTCCAAAGAGGAGGCCTCACACCGAACAGAACGTTCAGTAAAATGACATCCGCAAAAGGGCAGCCTTCTCGTGCACAGGGCACACCAGCTAAAACCAGTAAATGCGCCAGAAAAAAACTGAACTTTTAGGCAGAAGCCACAAAAGATTAGAAGGAGCCATGCTTTATATAATCCAAAGTCTTAGAAATGACCAAAACTTGCTGCATCCGGAAAAGCAGGGAAGCTAACTATAAGTACCTAAATTCAAATCTGGGTTTTGCGCCCACTGCTATCACATTAAATTTAACCTTTCTGTGCTTCAATTTCCTGGTGTGTAAGATGAATAAAAGTCACAGTGCAGATCAAATAATGTGACATCTCAGGGTGCTACCTGGCACACAGTAAGCGCTCTATCAGGGTTCACAAACAACCACTCCCACCGTCATCATTGGTGACTGCTTCCGTTCAGATTTTATGTTCTCTTTCATATCACAAGCCTGAGTAGGAGGACTGAGACTAAGGCTCAAGTTTGTTTTCTTGTTTTTGTTTTTTTTTATTTGCAGTAATATAGAAGGCAGCAGTCTGAGCGAGATGCAGAACAGCAAACAGCAGGTTTCTTCTGAAGCCTCCCTCATTTAGGGTGGCTGGGGACCTCCGGGCGGAGACCTGGGCTCCAGGAGTGAAGCTCCTGAGGGCAGGGACCACGGGTGCGGCCAATGCACTGGCAAAAGAGCAGGGCAAGTGCTGCTGTCAGCTCTGACCCGCAAGAGCCCTGTACACGACTAAATGTTTACCTTACCCGTGCTCTGCATGAAAGGTTCAGAGAAAACACACACATACACGGCTCAGAAAAAGCACTATTTGATCTCCCACAACCAGTTCTGTAAACTTCTGATGGTCTGCTTCCCACAAAATAGACAAAGCCACAGGAGAGAAAGAGGCTGAGCTTAAAAGTTAAAAATAATTAAGTATGCAATAAAATGGAGAAAAGGAGGGCAGAGAAACTTTGTTCTCAAAATCACTCTAATCTAACTCCTGTCCTAAAGACATACTTTCCACCCTCCAGTCACAAACCCAAGCTGAGTTCTCCACTACACACTTTTACATGCAAACCAAACCCGTCAAAGGACATCTGATAGCTGCAGGAACAAACTCTGCCACCAAAGTACAGTTCCTGCTTACACAGCCTGGTAATCTCAGATTGCAGCTGAAGAAACTCAGGACAAAATTAGGTAAGGAAAGGAGAACAAATGGAACAGGATATCAACTCGATCTGACCAGGGTCAAACACACGTAAGGCATGTAATACATACTTAGTAAGATGAAAATACAGGGCCAGGGATTTAGCTCAGCAGCATGAGCACCTGCCTGGCAAGCACTAGGTCGTGAGTTTGATCCCTGGTACCAAACGAAAAAAAAAAAAGAAAATGCAGTAATGTTAGTAAATGCAGCTAAATTCAGAATATACCAGGCTCCGTCCCAGATGCCTAACATAACAGTAACCTATTCCATCACAGAAACAATGCTTTAAACACTTTTATTCCCACTTCACAGCTGAGGAAGCTAGGATGCAGAGACGCAGGTAACTAGCCACAGTTACACAGCTGGAATGGCAGAACTGGACATGAATCACCAGGCAGCTAGATTCTGTGCTGACAGGCTGCTGCTCAAACCTACTGCAGGCTACGCTCTAGAATTCAGCAGAGACTAAGTGATGCCCAAAAGGAAACCATCTCATAAAGGGGCTTCCAGAAATTCTCCAAGTGCCTTGGTTTCAGAGTACACTGTCCAGAGTATTGACTCACATTCTCAAGTTCCAAGAGCTTCCCTCTCTTCCCTATCAGTACACTTTGATTTAAGACTTTTATTACTCAGAGCCTAGGCTTTGTAATACTGTTATAAACCTTGGCCAGGAAAAACAGATCATTGTTTTTAAATCTTTACTTGTAACATCATAGCAACCCTGGCAACCACACACTAGAAAACATTATCATGTCAGCTTTTTATGTCATAACTCAGAATACAACATGTAAGCCCACATAGAGATCTAAACTGATTCCCAGCACAAACTTTAAAACACATCACCAGTTCCCAAGCTCTCCCTGCACAGCTTGAATCCTCAAACTCAAAGCCTTCTACCAGCTTTCTTTACAAAGAGGGTAACATCTATCCACTGTTTCAGCTCAAAAGTATTTCCACAAAATAAATATACTTTCTCTTCTTAAGTGGTGAATAGGATGAAATAAAATTCAAACTTGTGATGAACTAGGTAGACATACAATGAAGCTTTTTAAAAATACTATCTTGTGCATACTTAAAAATATTCATGAAAGGAAGGTCACATTCACACTAAATAAGCATATTTTTGAAAGGAAAACTTCAGGGTTTTGTTATTGTTGTTTTGTTTGTGGTACTATGGAAAGAAGCTAGGGCTTCGGATATGCAAAACACAAATTTTACCACTGCACCCTATCTCCACCCTATTATTTTAAATATTTCCAAAGAACCCTATCTCTCAGTGGCTTCTCACTATAAAGTATCCCCCTGCACTAACAAAAAATAAAACTACAGAGAAATGCAAAAGACATTTACCCAGCTAGTTGGTACAGAACATGATTATTATCACTTGACTCCAGAACACAGTTCTGTCAAAATCTTTGCTAGTAAATTCCAAGAGTCCCACCTAGCTGCCTATATGTATTGCTTTTGGAATCCTAATCAGTTCCGCTCACCCAATGACTCAAACTAACATATTAAGCGATATGAACAGCTGCATTCATCTACCACCCCAAGAATAGCTTTCAGGAAACCAAGCTCCAGTTGGACACCACATTTAGCAAGCTCCCTCAACTCGAGAGAATGTTACAGGGAACTTCTCATTAACAAGGCAAATGCCTGCGAATGCTTTATAATAATATTTATAAAGTACATATTTTCTCCAGAAGTAAGTTCAACGATTCTGTGACCATTTATACCCTAGAGTTTAAACTCATTTTCATCTGAAATTCTCTGTGTGATAAACGATTGTTAATGCCTTGTCAAACACTCGGCCGAGGCATGCTCGGAGGAATGACAGCTCACTCTCCATAAACCACAGAGCACGTCATGGGGTCTGAGCTCAGTGAGTCAATAATCCCGGCTCAGTTTTGTTTCATGTTGCTTTCTCACTCACCTATCCCACTGTGCCCTAAACTTCTGACCTGGATGTAGAACTATGGTTTTCAAAAAATGAAACTGAGGCACAGTGTGTAGTTCAGTGGTCAGCTCTACACGGAGCACACGCAAGACCCTGGATTCGATCCCCAGTACCACCACTAACAGCACAAAAAAAATGACCAAATGAGAGGAAAAATGCAGGGCCAGTACAGACCACAAAACAAAGGTAGGAGAGTGTGTGCCTAGCGTATGCAAGGTCCTGGGTTCCATGCACCAAAGCAAGCTGAAAGAGAGAAACACAAACCACGACATTTGCCAAGTGACCACTGGCAAATAAACACTACCACCAGCTAGAAAGACAGAGTCTAGGGAAAGGAAACTGGCATTCCTGGCAGGGCCCTGGAAGTCTCAAGTGCCCCATCAACTGGGAAGAAAGAAGAGCCCAGCTTTGAAAGCTGGCATGCCCTTGTGGGCACAGCACCCCAGCAGGAAAAACTAAGGCAACTTTGAATTAACCTTAAGGAAAATTACTCATGCAGTTGCATGAACAGAATAAAGAAGACAGGAATTATAAAAAGAGGCACCTACATAATTAAAACACGAGTTCACCAACAGTTACGGCTTATACAATGGACGGAACAGAACAAAATTCTCACTGGCTCTAGCATGATTAAGTATGCACTAAGCCCATGTTCCAGGTCCTTGCATGTAGGACCTGGAACATGGGCTTAATTCACACAACAATACAACAAGCCTGGAATATGTATTATTTTCACTGGTATTGCAGGCTGCCAATTCCATGCCTCAAAAATTCATATGCAGAAGTCCTAACTGCCAAATGTGACTAAATGTGGACACAGTCTTTAAAGAAATAAAGAAGTCAGAATGAGTTTAGGGCGGGCTCTAATCCAATATGACTAGTATCAAAATAGATTAAGACATAGATACAGGCACAGAGGTAAGGTCACGCCTTAGTTCGTAGTGCTGCTACAGTAAATTACCTGAGGCTGAGCAATCGATAACAATGACCTCATGGTCTAATCAGTTCTCTTCTCAACACTCTTGCATTAGGGAGCAAGTTTCCCAGTGTAAGAACTTTGGGAGAACACACTCAAAGCACAACAGACGCCATAGTTTGAATCTAGACTGTCCCCTAAAAGTCCCTGTGTTAAGGGCTTAGTCTCCAGCTTGGCACTAGTTGGAGGAGGTGAGGCCCAGTAGAAGGAAGTTAGGTTGTTTAAAGTGTGCTCCTGAAGGAGTCACAGGACACTGGTCTCCTCTGCTTCCTGGCTGCCATGAGGTAAGCGGCTTCCTGCACACTAAACCCCACCATTCCACCATTCCAGGGCAAAAGCAAGGGCACCATCAGTCACACTGAAACCTCCAAAACTGTGAGCCAAAATACTGTAAACCTTTCCACTTTACAAGCTTATAATCTCTGGTACTGCATTCATTACAGTGACAGAAAGCTAACCCAGAGACCACGTCAACACCACCATCTAAAATCAAGGGAGCGGCCTCGGAAGAAACCTACCCTGACAGCACAGGCTGTGTGTGCCATGGCTGTCCTCACAGATGAACAACTGCTCTGCAGAAAAGACACTGAGGCTCAGGCCAAGGAATCTGATTAAGGTCTTAGAGCAGATTCAGAATTTGAACTCAGAGCAAAACAATACAAACTGTTTTCCAAATTAAGTATTTAGCTTGGCACAAGTAAGTACTGAATAAATCATAGCTACCTTTGGCAGAGGCAGTGACTATAGAATAAACTCAGGGCCTTAGCACTGAGCTATATCCTTGGTCCTCTTTTTACATATTTTTTATTTTGGGACAGGGTATCACTAAGTCACTAGATTTGCCCAGGCTGGTTCTAACTTTCAATTCTCCTGCCTCAGCTTCCCAGTGTTGGGCTTACAAATGTGCCCCCCACTGTACCCTGAAACACTGGCTACCCTTTTTCCTTACACCACATGACTCTAAATTAAACGCATGAAACAGAGATGTGGCCATATAACAATGTAATAAGGGCTATAATTCCTAAGTGATGTGCTGAACAAATACTCCTATATCAGCAACTCTGTAGCCTGGAAGTTTGTAGTAGTAGATTCCCCCAGCACATCGTGACTTTACGGTCCAGGAGATGCAGCCACAGGCAGCAGCCACAAGACCACAGAGGGATGGCTGGGGCAAGAACACGTGTATACTGCATCTCTCTACCACCAAACACAACTGCTCCAAAGCTGAGCGCAGCGGTGCACTGGTTGTCCCAGCTATTTGGGGCTCCAAGCAGGAGGACTACTTGAACCAAGGAGTTCGGGGCCAGCCTGGGCAATGCACCAACACCCCATTCCCTCAAAAAGAACCCTTTTCCTGCTTTTCTCAGGCCCTTAGGTTGTTACATGTGCATTAAAGACAATGATTTTTCTGTCCCCCACAGTCCCTGACTGAAGGACAGCTATCACTTCAGGGTTTCCTCTCCTCCTGACCCC
>PVJX010019388.1:0-34988 GCA_004027295.1 Dolichotis patagonum | reverse complement strand
TGTTTTGTTAGATTGTTGAGAACTGTTACAGTCTGTTTGAATGTCTACTTTGTATGCTTTAATTTTGTAACTTGAACAACTATTTCCAAGGATGACAATATGTAACTTATCAAGTGGCGATTTCTTAGTGTTTTTGTTTTGTTGTTGTTCTTTTATTTTATGCCTTTGGAATTCTGTATTGTTGCTACCCTTTTTCTGTTTTGTTTGGTTGTTTTCTTTTTTTTTCTCTTTAAGTAAAATTTTTTAAAAATGGTGCTGGAAAAGTAGCTTTCTATGTGCCACAGATTAAAACTGGACCCGTAGCTTTCACCATGCACTAAACTAAAATTGAAATGGATCAAAGACCTAAATATTTAAATGGAAACATTAATTCTGCCAGAAGACAGAATAGGTAGAATTCTTTAGACACTGGTGTAGGAAAAGACGTTATGAATAAAACCTTGATCTCACAGGAAATATCACAAGAATGAACAACTGGGATCACATCTTATTAAAAAGCTTTTTGTACAGCAAAAGAAACCACTAAAAGAATGAAGGGACAACCCACAGAGTAGGAAAAAATGTTTTGCAGCTATTCCTCAGACAATAAAGTAATATCTAGAATATACAAACAACTGAAAAAAATTATACTCCTCCAAATTGAAAGACCCAATCCAAAAATGGGCATCCTGAAATGATGACCTCTTTTTTCAGTACCGGGGATCTAACTCACAACCTTGGACTTGCCAGGCAGGCACTTATGCTGCTGAGCTAAACCCCCAGCCCAACACTTCTCACATGAAGTAGAAATTGCAAATAAATATATGAAAAAATGTTCAATATCACTGGTGATTCAAGAGGTGCAAATTAAAACAATGCTGAGATTCAAGAGGTGCAAATTAAAACAACACTCAGCAAGAATGGCAATTACCAAGAATTCAACCAATAACAAATGCTTATAGGACTGTGAGGAAAAAGGAACCCTTATTCCCTGTTGGTGGCAGTGTAGGCTGGTGCAGCCACCATGGAAGACACCAACTGGAGATTCCTCAAAAAATGAAAACTAGAGGTTCCATCTGACTACTATACTGCTTCTAGGGATCTTGGCAAAAGAATTAAAAGTATCATACCAGAGCAATATATGCACACCCATGACTTTAGCAGCACAGTTTATAACAGTTAAATCTTGGAAACAGCCCAAATGCCCATCTACCAATGAATGGGTAAAGAAGATGTTGGTGTTTTTATATAACTAAGTACTACTCTGCCATAAAGAGAGATAAGCTTGACACCTTTCTAACTAAATGGATGCACCTTGAAACCATAGTCTTAAGTGAAACAAATGAGACACATGTTTAAATACTGCATTGTTTCTCTGGTATGAGGAACTGAAAGTGTAAATAAAGACCAAAATTTATAATAGATATTGGTAAATGGGAAGAAAACATTCAAATGAGAAGGGGAACAAGGGAAAGGAATGACGGGATGAGAAAAAAAAGAGAACAGAAGTAAAAAATACAAACAAAGCTTTTGTAAGTGAGGGGAAGAGGGGCTTGAAGGGCAGAGGAAAGGGAAAAACAGAAGCAAAATATATAATGTACAGGTACAAATTTCCTATGATGAATGTTATCATTATGTATATTTAAAATGTAACAATAAAAAATTTTAAATGCAAATATATATATATATATGAAGCAAAATTATTCACACATTAATATGAAACTACTCAGCATCCTTAAAATACTTTCGAAAGTATCAGTGAAAGAGCTGGGGATTTAGCTCAGCGGCATAAGCGCTTGCCTTGCAAGTGCGTGGTTGTGAGTTCAATCCCTGGTACCAAAAAAAAAAAAAAAAAAGAAAGTATCAGTGAAAGTAGACAATGTATGATTTTATTAATAAATAATGCAAAAGCATCAGTGATAACTGTTTCAACATTAAATTTTTTAAACAGCCAAGTTGGCTTAAATTTGTGCATAATGGCCTGTATGGCACTGAAAATACACACATGAAAATATTCTCTATTTCCATGCACAGGTATTCAGCTATAACACTGCTTACAAATTATTATGGACGAGATAAACTGTAACAATCAATATTGATTTGGACTGCCACAATTAAATGAATACTACATTGAGTAACAGCTGGATGTCGGGTTGTAATATTTAAAGTTACTTAATTTCTTGTTTCCTTTAAAGGGACATTTTTTTTTGTATATGTGGTACCCAAATGAAAGCTGAGGAATGCATTTTGATCATAACAAAATTCAGACACAAAAGGATATTTGCCTCCTCCTCTAAAAGCTTTTAATTTACTCAGAATTTTTCTCTCCAGGCATCATTTCCTGTATTACTAGTGGACATGTTTATAAACACCGACCCCAAAAATTATCCTCAAGGGAGTTATAAAGTTAGAAAAGAGTAGTTCTTTATATTGAATCAAATGTCAGCAACACTAGCTAAAAATGTCATAAATTCAATTTCTTAGCATCCATAAAGTATATTATTTTCGTAAGTTGTCTATTATGTGCAAATTTATTTTCTTTAAGAAGTAAAATGAAGTTTGAATAGTACAGTCTGTGGTGTGGTGACATCAGCAACTGCCAGTTCTTGTCCATCAACAAGTCCTAATTCTGAAACAGAAAAAGTATAATTAACCCAAACCAAAAAAAAATCTCAAAAAAAAATAATAATGATACACACTGACACAAACTATAGGCCTAGATAAACATCAAAATCCAGATCTCTTTAAGGAACGTAATATTTGATTTCTTCATAGTTTTATTATTTTTCTACAAAATGAGTAATAAACTGTATTAGTTCTTCTAGTAAGGAATTGTATCTAGAACAAGCATTTATTATTTTACCAAAAAGAAAAACCACTATTAAACATATTATTTAATATACCTTTCAAAGTTTTGGAAAGATTCGGCCTTGTTCGTTCTTCAATAGAGCTTACTGACTAGAAAACAAAATTATTTTAACATAAAGCACATCAGCATGAAATGAAACCATTAATATAATTTTCCAGAAAAAAAAATGAGCACTGATCACCTGTAAGTAAAGTGTTCTATTTTTCCCTTCTAATGTGGCTGTGATAGCTGGAGATTTCATCTGCCTAAGTATAATCATGAGAAAAAGTACTGAACATCATTCTGTATCTTAAAATTTGTTTCTAAAGTTTTAATATTTAAAAAAATGATTTTTTACAATAGAACAAAAGTCCAGAACACTTACAAAGAAGCACTATTGGTCAAATAGTCCAAAACCTCCTGCAGTTTAGCTGACGGAGAAAACTGAATATTTTGAGGAAGCTGGCTACAAGCTGGGCAGTTCTCCTACATACACAAGGCACAACAATTTATAGAGAGGCACATGAACTAATATTAGTTTCTTTATAAACAAAGAATGCATATTTGTAATAAGAATTATTCTATGCTTTAAAACCTATTTGTCCCAATAAAATATTTCTTTTACATTATCTTATGATTTATTTATTTTATGCTAGACACTAAAAGACATATCATAGATAGAGGTCTGGTGGTTAAAAAAATAAGATATTTAGGGTGTGGGTAATTCTTTTCAAATTTTTAAGGAGCAATTAACATTTAAAAATTAGCATATGCATAATCAAAAGTATTTTCATTAAATATTACTAACCTTTCTTTCTGCTTCAAATGTGTAAGTGTACAGACCATCTACATCATTAAATACCAAGTAATTATTAAGGGGAATGTATGCACTGTAATAAAAAAAAGTTCATCTTTAAATGGCCAAGTAAAAACAGGAATTTACATACAACTTATTAAACATGAAATTCATTACCTTGTGGCTATCTTAAAAACCTCAGTGGCACACACAGCTGAAGAGGGGAGGAAAAATAAAGTACTTTAACTCAATGAAAAACACATTTAAGACGTCAATTATAAATCAGAACAAATAAATGTATAATGCCTACTGATTAAAAATAGATTCAAAAAACACCTGCACTAGTTTTTTAAAACTGAGAAAATGAATTTTATATAGTATTTGTTGTATGTGAACCACATAACAGAACAGTAATGTTTTTCTTCTTCATCAGTTTAATGAACAGATTATTATGCTGATTAAAAAGGTATGATACTAAAATGTCCCTTTATCGAAGAACACTTCATCTAAGATACAATGTAAGACAAAAACATAAAAGGGCCAATAGATTGTTCATTATTTGATATTTTAATTACAGAACTTACCAAGGAGATATCGAATTCTTAAAACATAAGGACAGTAAAAATGTCAATTTAAATATTAGGTCAAAAAACACAAAAGAAAACTAAGAGGTCTTTTTTCCTTACCTGCAATGACTGCATTTGTGGAAGCTACTGCAGGAATGATTCGTTTTACTACCCCTGGAAAAAAATTTATCAATTACAGTCATCTCCTTTATAAAATAATTATCTTAAATAAAACTGTAATTATTAAATAGCACTTTTTCATTTTACAGTAATGGAGATTGATTCCAGGGCCTCACAAATGCTAGCAAAGTATATCACTGAGCTACATCCCCAACCTCTAAATAACATTTTTTGAAGTCTAATTTTTTTAGGCTTTCCAGTCAGGAAGTAAGTTTACTCATGAAGCAATCTTCTTTCCTATTCCCATTATTTTTTGTAGTAAGCTAAGAATCTTAAACTACGGTAACAAAAAAAGTAAAAATCTCTCAACTAACGTAGTAATAGAAGCTAATAATTAGTGTTTACTGCATTCCAGGTATGTATGAAGAATAAATAAAATACTATTCAATTTTCATAAAAGGCTCTACATTAGTCTACTATTCTAAGGTAAAAAAAATGAGACTGATAGAAGTTCTAAGACACAGTCACACTGGGGGTGGTACATAAACCCAACTATGCCCCAAAATGCTTAATTTTGTTTTGTTGAGACAGGTCTCCCTGTCTCCCTATGTGTAACTCAGGCTGACCTCAAACTCACTCTGTAACCCAAGCAAGCCTCAAATTTGCAGTCTTCTCTACCTGGGCCTCCCAAGTGCTGGGATGATTACATGTACATCACCAAAGCAGGATCAAAGTGCCTAACAATCTTAACTGATACATTATGTTGTACTCAGAGGCTTTTAAAATAGCCACAAGGTAATTAATTTTATTTTTAATATATTGTATGTAAGTCCAATTTACATATAAGCCTGAAAACATGCTTTCTAATTACTCCTCAAATAACAAATTCAGACATTCAATTGACAAAAATGCATAACAAAATAAAAAATATCCTTTTTTTTCTCCCTCTGTATTCCAGGCTAGCCTTAAACTCACTATGTAGTCCAGGCTGACTTTAATCCACCTGCCTCAGCCTCCTGAGTGTTGGGATTATAGGCCTGCACCATTATACTCAGCTCTGAAAACTCTTCTTTAGAAAGTATTTTTCTCTTATTCTACAACCTGAGCTACACAAAACAGCTCATGTTTCAAACTTATATCTTTGACATTAGTCTTCACATATCAGGAATGAACAAAGTCCAACCACTTTTAAAAGCACAAATGTCCTATTTCATAACTATATTTAATTGTTCATTTTAGAAATAAGCAACCATACTATCTTGAATGAAGGTACACTGCCAGATCTACTCCCAAAACTCCAGGAGTAGACTGGCCAATTTCAGAAACTTCAGACAAAAGGTACATATTTAAGAAGACATGGAAAAAAAAAAAAAAATAAGTGCTAAGGAAATTGGAAGGCTTTTTTTTAAAAAAGTTGATTCTAACCATATGATTATAGAGTGTTAAAGAAGAAGATATTGAAAAGTGTGAACTTCCTGATGGTAAAACTGGAAGTGCTCCATTGAACCACATCTAGCAAGATACACTGAAATGAAGAACAATTAGTCACAATGAGGAGTGGTGAAGAAAGTATCTCTTCTTATGGAACTTTCATTTTGCTTATTTATGTTTTTTCTTTTTTCTTTTTTTGGAACCAGTGATCGAACTCACGACCTTGTGCTTGCCAGGCAGACACTTATGCCACTGAGCTAAATCCCGAGCCCCAGAACTTTCATTTTGAAGGAGGCCAAAATATACAAATAAATGTATCAGTATTTCAGATACTGCAGAGTTCAATATGGAAAATGGAATGACATGTGACTCAAGTGACAACAATAAGCACAATCCATTAGATATGATCAGGGAAGGCCCTTTGGCAGAAGTGATAATTTGCACTGAAACTTAAACCATGAGAAGGACCCAGCCATGCAATAACTTGGGGAAAGTTCTGCAAACACTAATGGCAAAGGTACTAGACCAAACAGCTAACAGGATGTAAATGTGAGATATTCTTTGCATTAAGAAAAGGCTGCCGATATCCACCCCCCTAGGACAGGGGATTGTGCCCTGGGGGTTCTGCCAGCCCCAGTTCTCCATGCCCAGCTTCCGCCTCTCAAATAAGGGAGCCAAGAGCCTGCAGGGGAGTGGGGATTGCCTGAGGTGAGTCCTGGTTCCCTGAGGAGAGTTGGACACCTATGCTCTCGGCGTTCGAGTTTCTGGGGAGCTATCGGGGAACCTGGACTGGGGCCAGCAGACTCCAGGGCCTCAGTCCACCATGCCCAGCGGGCTTCTTTCAGTTCAGGAGGTGGAGACCGCGCAGGAGGATACTGGGATCATTTGGGATGGCCTGGGGAGAGCTTAAGACAAGGACTGCCAGCAGTCGAGTTCATACTCCCCCCCCAGGACAGGGGATTGTACCCTGGGGGTTCCACCGGCCCAGTTCTCCACGCCTAGCTTCTGACTCTCAATTAAGGGAGCCAAGTGCCTGCAGGGGAGCTGAGACTGCTCTAGGAGCTGAGGGTGCAGGAGGTGATTCGCCACACACCCAGAAGAAGCTTTGGAACACCACTCAAACCAAGGAAATAAAGAAAAATGACAAAAGGAAAGACCAAAAGGCAGGCTCAAATCACCAGCCCATCCCAAGAAAGCCTAAGAGCCATATACATAGACGAAAATAGAAGCCATACACCTGAAATGACTGAAATGATATCAACTGAAATAAAGAAGCAACTAGGGGAAGCTATGGAGAAATTCAAATCAGAAATAATTGCCCAGGTAAAAGAAGAAATGATAAAAGTAGTGAAAGAAATAGTGAACACATCTAGTGAAGACACAGCTAAAAAATTAGAGGAACAAAACAAACAGATAGAATCCCTGAATGAACACTATAAGAAACAAACAGAATACATAGGGCAGATTCAAAGAGATATACAGGAAATCCAAAATTCTACTGAAAGCTGTCAAAACCACCTCAACAAAAGTGAAGAGAGAATTTCAGACCTCAAAGATAAGATCGCAACTAGTGAACAGGAAAGAAAAGATCTTTTAAAAGTAACAAAGAATCAGGAAATAACAATTCAACAGCTACAAGATGATGCAAAGAAAAATAACATAAGATTAATAGGGATAAATGAAAAAGAAGGGGACAGCCCAAATGATATCAAGAGGATATTTACAGAAGTAATAGCTGAAAACTTCCCAAACATGAGAATGGAAACTGACATTTGGATTAGTGAAGCATATAGAACTCCAAATAGCCATAACCAAAATAAAACTACACCCAGACACGTAATATTCACCATCCCAGAAACACACCATAAGAACAGAATACTAAAAGCTGTTAGAGGGGAAAGACAGATCACCTATAAAGGAAAACCTATCACAATCACAGCAGACTTCTCAACACAAACAATGAAGTCAAGAAGAGCATGGTGAAATATTTCAGATCCTAAAGGAAAACCACTTCCAACCCAGACCAAAGTACCCTGCAAAACTGTCCCTCAAAATGGATGGAGAAATAAGATACTTCCATGACAAAGAACAGCTGGAGAACTTCATGAACACCAAACCAACCCTACAAAGAATACCAAAAGACATTCTAGATACACAGGATAAAACCACCAAGCAAGGCAGACAAACAGATGGAACGGTAAAGATACAACAGCAGAAAGATAACATGTCAACAATAAACCAATATATAACAGTTATAACCATTATTGTAAATGGCCTCAACTCACAAATCAAAAGAAACAGACTGGCAGAATGGATCAAGAAACAACATCCAACCATATGCTGTCTACAAGAAACCCATCTTACCCAAAAGGAAACCCATAGACTGAAAGTCAAAGGATGGAAAACAATACTTCATGCAACAGGAAACCAAAAAAAAAGCAGAAGTAGCTATCCTGTTTGCAGACAATGTGAACTTCAAACCAACAATAATCCAAAGAGATAAAGAAGGTCACTACATACTAGTTAGGGGAAAACTTCAAGAGGAAGAGATAGCAATCTTAAATATATATGCACCAAATTCCAGAGCACCCAGCTATATAAAGCAAATATTAACAGAAATGAAAAATCAAAGAAGCAATAATACAATTATAACAGGAGACTTTAACACACCATTGACCCAAAGGGACAGATCAACTAGACAGAAAATCAGCAAAGACATAACAGAACTGAATCACACCTGTGAACAAATGGACTTGATAGATGTATACAGAGTGTTCCATCCAACAACATCAGAATACACTGCTTCTTCTCAGCAGTACATGGCACATTCTCTAAAATAGACCATATACTAGCCCACAGAACATATTTAACTAAATGCAAAAGAATTGAAATTATCCCATGCATGTGATCAGATCATAATGCCATGAAATTAGAAATTAACGATAAAAGCAACTGCAAAAACCTCACAAACACATGGAAACTGAGTAATACACTCTTGAGCAATCAGTGGGTCATGGATGAAATTAAACAAGAAATTAAACAGTATCTACAAGCAAACGAAAATACAAACACAACTTACCGGAATTTGTAGGATGCAATGAAAGCAGTCCTCAGAGGAAAATTTATTGCACTGAGTTCCCACATCAGGAAGACAGAACGAACACAAATAAACAACCTGATGCTACAACTCAAACATCTAGAAAAAGAAGAGACAGCCAAGCCCAAAGCCAAAAGAAGGAAGGAAATTATAAAGATCAGAGCAGACATGAATGCAATAAAGTCTAAGAAAACAATTCAAAGAATCAATGAATCAAAGAGTTGGTTCTTTGAAAGAATAAATAAAATTGCTAAGCCCCTAGCCAACCTTATTAAAAAAAGGAAAGAAAAAACTAAAATTCCTGCAATAAGGAATGAAAAAGGTGAAATTACTACAGACTCGGTGGATATACAGAAGATCATCAACACGTATTTCGAAAACCTCTACTCTCATAGGTTCAATAACACAGAAGAAATAGACAGATTCCTAGATACACATGAACTACCGAAGCTGGATAAGGAAGATGTAAAACTGCTGAATAACCCAATTTCTATTAATGAAATTGAAAATGTAATTAAGTCCTTGCCAACAAAGAAGAGCCCAGGCCCAGATGGTTTCTACAAGAAATACAAAGAAGACTTAATTCCAACACTCCTCAAACTCTTTAATGAAATTGAAAGAGAAACAATTCTTCCTAAGTCATTCCTGGAAGCAAATATTACTCTAGTACCAAAACCTGAGAAAGACCCAACTAAAAAAGAGAACTATAGGCCAATCTCCCTAATGAACATAGATGCAAAAATTCTCAATAAAATATTAGCAAATAGGATTCAGCAAATCATCAAGAAGATTATACACCATGACCAAGTGGGATTCATCCCAGGAATGCAGGGATGGTTCAAAATATGTAAATCAATAAATGTAATCCACCATATCAATAGCGCCAAAAGTAAGAACCACATGATCATCTCTACAGATGCAGAAAAAGCTTTTGATAAAGTCCAACACTCATTCATGATAAGAACCTTACAGAGAATCGGAATATATGATCTTTACCTCAATATGATAAAGGCCATCTCTGACAAACCAACAGCATCCTATTAAATGGCCAAAAGCTGAAAGGCTTTACCTTAAAAATCAGGCACAAGACAAGGATGTCCCCTATCACTGCTCCTATTCAACACAGTACTGGAAATACTAGCCAGAGCAATTAGACAAGAGAGAGAAATAAAAGGAGTAAAGATAGGAAAAGAGGAAGTTAAATTATCATTATTTGCAGATGACATGATATTCTACATAGAAGACCCCCAAAACTCCATTGAAAGACTCCTAGATATAATAAATAAATTCAGAAACATAGCTCTATACAAAGTCAATACTCAAAAATCAATAGCATTCCTATACACTAACAACAAAAATGCTGAGAGAGAAATGAGAAGCCACACCCTTCACACTAGCATCCAAAAAAATGAAATACTTAGGAATTAATCTCACAAAAGAAGTAAAAGAGCTATACAAGGAATATTATAATACCCTGAAAAAGGAAATTGAAGAGGACCTTAGAAAACAGAAAGACATCCCTTGTTCATGGACAGGAAGAAAAACATTGTGAAAATGGGCATTTTCCCAAAATTACTATACAGATTCAATGCAATCCCAATCAAAATACCACTAACATACCTCACAGATCTAGAGAAATCACTCCTAAAACTCATCTGGAACCAGAAGAGACCTAGAATAGCAAAGGCAATTCTAAGCAGCAAAGGCAAGGCAGGAGGCATCACAATCCCTGACTTGAAATTATACTACAAAGCTACTGTAATAAAATCAACATGGTACTGGTATAAAAAACAGACCTGAAGATCAGTGGAATAGATTGGAAGATACAACCACAACCACAAACTCACTCAACCACCTTATCTTTGATAAAGGGGCCAAACATACTCACTGGAAGAACGACAGTCTCTTTAACAAATGGTGCTGGAAAAATTCGCTATCCATATGCAGAAGACTAAAACTAGACCCATGCCTGTCACCATGTACTAAACTAAAATCTAAATGGGTCAAAGATCTAAATATTAAAACAGAAACACTAAATCTGTTGGAAGACAAAGTAGGTAAAAATCTCAAAGATAGGTAGGTAGAGAATTCATGAACAAGAATCAAACCACAAGGGAAATACTTCCCAGAATCAGTAACTGGGACCATATCTTATTAAAGAGTTTCTCTATGTTGAAAGAGATTTCCAGCAGAGTGAAAAGAAAACCCACAAATTGGGAAAAAATCTTAATGGATCGTCCCTCAGACAAAGGACTTCTGTCTAGAACTTATAAAGAATTTAAAAAAATCAGACCCTTGAAATTCAAAGACCCAATCCAAAAATGGGCATCTGAAATGAATACACAGTTCTCAGATGAAGTACAGATGGCAAATAAATACATGAAGAAATGTTCATCATCATTAGTCATTAGAGAAATGCAAATTAAAACAACACTGAGATTCCATCTCACCCCAGACAGAATGGCCAGGATAAAAAAAAACTACCAACAACAAATGTTGGAGAGGCTAGGGGGAAAAAAGAACTCTTTTGCACTGTTGGTGGGAGTGTAGCCTGGTGTAACCACTGTGGAGGTCAATCTGGAGATTCTTCAAAAAGCTGGGTTTGGAAGTCCCATTTGACCCAGCTATTCCACTTCTTCTAGGAATATTTCCAGAATAACTGAAAGCATCATACCACAGTGATATATGTGCACCCATGTTTATAGCAGTACAATTTGTAATAGCCAGATCTTGGAAACAACCTAAGTGCCCATCAACTGAGGAATGGATAAAAAAGTTGTGGCATTTTTATACAATGGAGTACTACTGAGCTATGAAGAATGATCACATTGAGATATTTATAAATAAATGGACACAACTTGAGACCACCCTCAATAAGCGAAATAAACCAAACTCACACCTGTAAATACCGTATAGTCTCCCTAGTATGAGAGTTGGTAAGAGTATATAAGATTTTATGGTAATCATGATTTCCCATTTCATTGCTTTGAAGCCTTTCAATGTTTTCATTCATCAGTTGGAATGGTTTTATTCTGTTTTGTTTGACTTTATCATGTGTGATGGTATGAACAGCTGTTTTGAAGAAAACAAAACATGGCAGCCATTGCTGATTTAATATCATCTTGCTTAGAAGTCCTACCATGCTTCTACTCTGCTATTACCATCGGTTCTATCATGTTGTGTCTTATTGGGATTTTAACATATGTGATAGTATAAACAAATTTTTTTATTGAAAATGAGATATTATAGTAGACATTGATCATTCTGTTACTCGATTCAGAATGTCCTGTAATTCTTTCATTCTTTTGAATGCTTTTATACTATTTTTGTATGTTTGATATTATTGTATTTGAAACTATGCTCAACTATAGCAGAGAAAGAGATATTGTGATAGCTACTGTTAATGTCTGGTTGTCTTACTATAAAGTGCTGTGTTGCTTATGTTGTTCTGTTCTGATCTGCTTTGTTCTCCCCCTCTTTTGTTCTATTCTCTTTAAAATAAAAAAAAAGAAAGAAAGAAAAGGCTGCCATTAATTTCTGCTGGTGAATTATAAAAAGGGAAAACAATGAATGATTCACTTAAGTTGAATAATTAGGAAAACTGTTTAACTGGATATCTGAAGGGTAAGGCATCAGCCTTGAAGCGATCCATGGAGAGTTCATCTGGCATAGCAACTAGGGAGTACTAAAGCTGTGATGCAAATGAACTGGTTATATTAAGGAAGACAAAATAGGTCACTGTAGGGGAGAGCAGGGAGCAACGGGTCTGTGTACGGCACATGATAGAAAGCATAAATCTTCCCAGTAAATTTGGTGATCCATTTTGGTCACAATTTTTTTTTTTTCTTTTTGAAACAGGGTTTTTCTATGCAGTTCAGGCTGACTTTGAACTCACTTTATAGCCCAAATTGGCTTCAAACTGATGGCAAGCCTCCTGCTTCAGCCTCCTGAGTGCTGGGATTACAGGTGTATACCTTGCTAGGCAAAACTTTAGAAAGAATGAACTGTGACTAGACTGCAAGCCTAATGATCACTGTGAGCAATGAAACTGTTTACTGAGACACCTTGACTTGGACCAGCCTCACTAGTTACTGTGACTAGCTGAACAACTCAAGATGTTGTGGAAGAAAGTGTATCTAGATTTCAGTAAAGTATCTGAAAAAACCTTTCATATGTCCTTGTGAACAAGACAAACCTCACAGATAAAGTACTCAAGTAGGTCTGATTAAAAGAATGAGGTATGATTGTGATGCTTTTTCTCTAACAGTTTGGTCTTACTAACAGGTCAAATGAAACTGGCACAGAGAGAAAAGAGCAAGTTGAATTTTAAGAATAAATTTGTAAGAACTTACACTTTGATATAAAAAACAAAACACCTTCACTACTGCCAAGTCCAAGATGAGGCTTAGCAATTGCGTAAGTGTAAAAAAGTACAGACGTTTTAACATCAAAAAATCGGAAGTACAGCATCAATGCAAACAATAACTGATGATGAAAAAAGCCCACTCTCCTTTAAGACCATCAATTATCAGAAGTCTGGTGTCAAGTAAGACCAATCTTAGAATGCTGCCTTCTGGCCAAGTTAAGACAAATATGGATATATGGCATATGATCAGAGAAAAATGGTATGATGAGGACTTGAAGTCATATAATACTTCAGAGGGTCAAAGGAATTAGGCAGGTTTAAGACAGTGATAAAAATGTACATGGAATGTAACCACTGTCCTCAATGTTAAAAGCTATCATTTTAAATAGAGTAAGAAAAATGGGGCAAAACTCAAGACTAAAGTAGAACTTTACTGCTCAATATATATAGTAAAAGTCTAACACTCTTGTTCAAATATGAAATATACTGCTTCCAAGAGGTAATAAGGTCCTCCTCATTAAAAGCTTTAAGTAGATGGTTGGAGCTGGATGACTTAGGGACTCTTTCAATTCTAAGAGTCAATGATTTTATTAAAACCCCTCTAGGTGAGAAGTAGTATGGATTCTGCTGAACTGGATTCCCATCTACTTTAGGTTAATTTGGAAATATTTCCATGGTATCTTCACTGATCCTCAAATAGATGGTGGTACTATCCAAAAATCACTTAGCAGTGATTCATCTCGAAGTATCTCCAATCCTTTAAACAGGGATTATATTGGGATTATAATTAGCGACAATTCAAAAAAATTACCTTGAGTGAGTCTATATGTAACACCTCTAATATTATATTGTGATGCTCTTTCTAGAGATTTTTGAAATATCCACTGAATATGCTCAGGATCATCTCCATCTAATGGAACGCCTTCTGTTTTTTTTAAAAGAAAAAAAAAAGAGAAATCAGTAATCATAAAGCAATGTTTTTAAATGAAATTATCCAAATGAATAATATAGAAAAATACATGTTTTATATAATTCTGGATTATTAAATTAGGTTTATTACCTCCAAAAGGCTGCTCTTTAGGCCACTGCAACATCCTTACATACTCAATACAATGCTCTGGTAGCCTGGGCATAGATGCAATGGTGCACATGGGAAAATTAACCTAAAACCACAGTTTGTCTTTTTTTAGTGAATTTTAAATGATGGATTTTTTAAAAAATGCAATTTCTAGTTATCATTTAGTTTGTAGCACTTATAATTCATCTCAGGTCTTCACTTACATAAGCAAAATAATGTATACCATTAAAAAGAATTCTAAAGCAAGGAGCATCTGAGTCACTTTAGGTTGATATACCTATTAAAGACAGGTTGCCCTACATTTTTAAGTTATGTAAATTTAAGCTTTATTAGACCACAGAAAAATGTTGAATTGTCAAGCGTTCACCTGATATTTAAACACAACGGTATAAAACAAACTAAAAGAAAGCAAATTCACAGATATCAACTATAAGTACTCAAATAAAATTTAATATCATTGCACTATAAATCTTAGCAACCTCAGCATACAATTGTTTTTGTTTCTTTATTAAGTCAATAACTTTCACCTTTTCATTTGAAGCACTTTAGTTTCTCTTTGATCTATCCAAGCTGTCAGAATCATCGCTCCTAAGATTCAGGGCCATTATTAAATAAAACCATGGAAGGCAAAACACTGGGTGTAAGGAGGGACCACTGTGTAGGTGAAAGCCAAATATACTGTATCTCTATCCCCCAAAAAAGCTCATAATTCCTTTTAATCCCTACTCGGCAAATAAAAAAAATACAAATAAAGTAGAAAACCAGAATGGTATTAGAACTGTGATATGCAGTCCCTGTCTTTCTTCAAATAGAACATAATTTCTTATTTCAAATGTCTTAGATACTTTAATTTTGTTAAATTTACTTATTTGAGGGATATTTGTTTATTGTTTAGGGTGTTTTTTTCAGGGGGGTTGTTTTGTTTGTTTATGGTGCTAGAGATTGAACCCTGGGCCTTATACATGATAAGCACATACTCTACTACTGAATTCTTAGCATACAGTAATTCTAATATATGTTCACTTGTATTGAAGTCTTAAATGTTGATTAAATGCAGTAATTCAACTCTAATTCTAATCCAAAGTTCTATAAAATAAGTGCAGGTACTTTAATGATTACCTGTGGTGGATAAAGTTCCAGTGTACATTCAATACAAGCAGTCATTCCAGGGAGAATCACTCGAGCATTTCCTTTAAAACCTTCTGTCCCCCCATCTATCATAGGAACAATGGAGCTTGGATCTAAGACACCATCTTCATAATTTAGAAGAGATATCTAGGAAAATGTTTTAAAGGGTTTTAATGAAGGAGTTGAGAATTTAAAAAGCAAGCAAAAAGAAAAAAAGTAAAAGCAGCCTGCTTCCAATTAATTCTTGGAATACATTCCAATTAATGTATTAATTTTGCTACTAATACATCAAATCAAGGAACTGCATTAACAATTTGTGTCCTCACCCGATAACGACTGAAAATAGTGAATCACATCTACTAAACTGAAAATTAAATAAATTTTCAAAAACATGATCTTTAATTCTGAATTTTGGTATACCAAAGAGCAGCAGCAATAACTTCAGAGACCTATAACACTACAATCTTTACCAGCATTCCATTTATCCATCTTCTGGCTATAATAGAGTCCAGTCCACAAACAATAATATGAAATTCTATGAGAAAAAAACAACAAGTTTAGTTTTTAAAAATTGCAGTTCCCTATGATATTTCAAGGTAAGCTCATGGACTATAACAAATAGACTAGTCTGGTGTGGGACAATGATCATAAGGAAGTTGGGGTGGGGCACATGGAACCCAATGAAAAGTACATATTTCCCACCCGATTCTGCTACAAACCTAAAACTACTCTAAAAATAAAGTTTATTAAAAAACCAGTTACACAAAATAATTCCCACTCTCTCAGAAACAAATGAAAAAAGTACATTTTATTGTTACAAATTCTGTTTTTGCAGCCCCTGATCTTTTGAGAAATTCTTATTCAAGTCAGCACTGAAAAATATACCAAATGGTGTTGATTAGGAATCAAAACAGTGACATTCTGTTTTCAGGCAATAACCTAATGGAAAAGCCAACCTTAAGATAGGAAATCAACTAAAACAAAAAAGCCTTCAAATAGCTAGTAATCTTCAAAGAGGCAGCACCTAAAAGTATTTAGAGTTTAATGTTACATGAATAACTTACGTCGATAGAAAGTGTCATTAAAATCTTGGATCTTGTTGAAATGTCTGAATACAAGTAAAGGAATCTAAACTGCATAGTTTTTAATTTCTAAATCAATCTAACATTGCCATCTGAAAAAAACTATACACTTATACAATAAGAAATAAGTAATGTTCAAGGCAGCAGAATTCAAGGAGGTGACAAAATGAACACAACTACTTTCTGACAAAAATTCTTTCCTATCATTCCTGTTCTATTTAATTTTTTTCAACCCTGAAGCCCATTTGATCATATTAATGTTCCTGTTAATAGCTACACCTTCCACTTTGCTTTAGGTTTTATATTAAACCATAAACCACGGCAAAGGAAAAATGTATGAATCTTTAACCATCATCTTCAGAAAAACATGCAGTAAGTGTTTAGAATGAAGCAACAGGCATATTATAGATTCTATCTATGTGATTTTAAATTACTACAAAGCTAAGGGGAAAAATACAGAAAATTTTAATAGCTTTCTCAGTTGCTATTTCATTATTGTTAGTTTTTTGGAGAAGAAGAAGAGTGAGGTAGACATTTTTTTTCTACCTCTCTCATTTATCTAAGCCTCTTTATAGCCTACCAGACCCAATCATCAGTCTTCCTGTGCTTGGAAGCTGAAAAGGGAACCTCACTCCAAACTGGTAGCAATTAATAGTAGTCAATTAATCATTACATATAACCTTTTAACAGTATATGTGAGTAAAAACTGTTTTAATTTTTCTAATGTAGTCATTTAGCTAGTATGAATTATACTGCTACTCTAAAATTAAGATAATCCATATATTTTTCAAACCGCACAAAGAGGGAAAATGCAAAATATGCTGGCTCCACAATTTTCATTCTTGCCTACAAAGCCATGAAGAATGAATTCAATTCTCTCACTCCAGGCAAGCAAGAAACTACCATAGTTAGACTGAGATTTAAAAACAAAGAAATAAAGCAAGTAATCATGCTAAGCAAGCAGGAACTTATCCACAGCTAGACTGAGATTAAATAAATAAGCAACCAATCGAAAAATAACATTAAGAGGAAGTCCAAGAAATCCTGCATTATGGATTCTATAAAATACCTAAAAATGTCTACGTCTAAATAATGGTATAGACGGAGTAAAAATATTCCCCCTACCTTGTTTCTTACACAGCTCTGTATTTCCATTTAAAACTTTTAATTTTTAGATAATATAGATTTCACAGGAAGCTGCAGACACTACAGAAAGGTCCATGTTTACACCTTACATTAGTACAACAAAACCATGAATGTGTTGGTACAATGTGTGCAGCTGTCACTTAAACACATATTTCTAGGGGTCAGGGATTTAGCTCAGTGGTATAAGTGCCTGCCTGGCAAGTGTAAAGTCATGAGTTTGATCCCCGGTACCAAGAAAAAAAAAAGAAATATTTATGTAAACTCTACCCCAGTCAAGATACATAACTGCTCTATCACCACAAAACTACTCTTGGTATACCTCTTTATAGTCACACCAATCCTCAACCCCGGGGCTAATCATTAACCTGTTGTCCATCTCTCTAAATGTGCCATTTCAAGAATGTTTTATATATACTGAGATTAGCATTTTTTTTCATTCAACAGCATAAGCCAGGAGATCCAACAGTTGGTATATGCATTATGAGCTATTCCTTTTTATTGCTCAGTAGTATTCCAAATTGTGGATATACTATCATCTAATAATTCACTTATAGGAAGCTTTGTTTCCAGTTTTGGACCACTACAAATAGAACTACAACATTAGTGTACATGTTTTTAGGCAGACCTAAGTGCTTATTTCTCTGAGATAAATGTCAAGAAGTGAAACAACAGGGCTATATATAAACATATACTTAGCTTTTTTAGAAATAGCCAAATTTTTTCCAGATTATCCCATTTTACAGTTTCTTCAGCAAAGGATGGTTTACTTTTTATTCTGTATCTTTGCAAGCATTAGCTACTACTTTTAAATTTTTAGTCTAATCGGTATGTAGTATTCCAATGTAGTCTTATTTTGACATTGAACTTCATTTCATAGATTTTTTTTGCCATCTCTCTAGTAAAATATTCTTTATATCTTTTGTTCACTTTAAAATTGCATTATTTTTACCACTGGATTTGGAAGTTTTTATATATATTTGGTCCTCTTCATCAGTGGGTTCTACATGCATGGATTCAATCAACCTTGGTTCAAGAAAAAAATTTTTTTAAATTGTATCTAGTTTGGCATGATGGTGCAAGCAAATACTATGGTCCCAGCACTAGAAAGGCTGAGGCAGAGGATTACAAACTTAAGCCCAGACTGGATAACCTAGTGACTTAGCAGACATTGTCTCAAAATAAAAAAATGGCTCAGGAAGTAGCTCAGTGAAAAGGCCCAACACATGGGGGGAAAAAAAACTGCATGTAATCAGACATGGTGCTATATGCCTATTATCCCAGCACCAAGGCAGGAAGGTTAGGAATTCAACACCAGCCTACGCTATATAGTATGAGACTAGCCTGAGCTACACAACAAGACTATCTTAAAAATTGTAAAGGAAAAAAAACTATCTACTGAAAATGCACAGAATTTTCTTGTCATCCCCTAAAGAACATAGTACAACTGTTTTCACACAATTTACATTGTTTTAAGTGTAAGTAATCTAGAGATGATTTAAAAGTATAAAGGAAGAAATGTGCAGATTATAAGCAACTACCAGGCCATTTTATGTTAGGGACTCAAGCATCCAGAGATTTTGGCATCCTCAGGAAGTCCTGGTATTAATTCCCCATGGATACTGAAGGACACTGTATTGTAGAGGAGTCTTTTATGACCTGACTTACAGGAATTTCTTCCATTCCCTTAAGTGGATCTTTCACAGAGTACAAGTTTTTAGTTTTGATGAAATCCAGTTTATTAATTTTTTTCCTATGGATCAGGCTCTTGACATAGTTTCAACAACATTTCAACAAACCATGGGTTGTAATTTTTCTGGTTTCATGAAGTATATGTGTACCTATGATCCATTTTGTTACTTTTTATGTAAGATGTGAGGATCAGGTTAAAATTCATCTTTTTAAATCTAAGATACCCAATTGCTCCAGCATAGTTTGTGGCTAAGTCTACCCTTGCTCAACTGAAAGTCTTTTATGCCTTAAAAACCAATTCGCCATACAGTTCTTGTATTGAACTATTTCTGACTTCTTTATTCTGTTCTATCAATCTGTGTATGCCACTGTCCCTCTGACATTACCATATAGTCTTGATTATAGTTGTTATATAAGAAATTTACAAATTTTATGATTCCTTCTACTTTTTATTTCAGAATTCAATTAGTTATTCCTTTCCTTTCCCATATAAACTTAGCAATAGTTTTGTGTATGTCAACAAAAATTATGCTAATATTTTGATAAAAAGTGTTATACATATATAGTTTTTGGTAGACAAAAGGCATCATTAAATATACTGAATTTCTAACTTTAAACATGGATTCTCGCTCCATATATTTAGATCTTTGATTTTTTTCAATAGCATTTTGGAGTTTTCAGTGTATACGAGATAATAATATATAATTTTTTTTTTTAGATTTACATCTAAAATTTTTTTAGATGTAAAAAAATTGGTAGTAAATGGCAACATACCATAAATTTTAGTCTCCAGGCACTCACTACTAGTATATGTAAATAAAACTGATTTTTTAAAGCACCTTTTTGTATTGTATGAGAATTGCTATGTAGAAATACCACCTGACTTTAAATACATAAAATTCCTAAAAATGAAAAAAAATAATAAAACATAAAATATTAATAATCACTAGACCTAAATTCATACAACAATGTGAATACCTGCCTTTAAGTTTTTTTTTTTTTTTTTTGAGACAAGGTCTAACTATGCAGTTCAGGCTGGCCTTGGGCTCATTGGTAGCCCAGGCTGGCCTTGAATTGTCAGTGATCCTCCTGCCTCAGCCTCCTGAATGGCTAGGATTACAGGAATGCACCACCACATCTGGATAAAAATATTTTTAAAAATAAAAATATAGATAACATTGTAAATATAAGTTTTCTTTTTTTTTTTTAATCGGTACCAAGGATCAAACTCACAACCACATGATTACAAGGCAGGTGATTATGCCACTGAGCTAAATCCCCAGCCCCCATAAATTTTCTTTGAAATGTCTTCCATTTGCCTAACAATATGTTCATTATTTACTTCTATAACACAATTGGACGCAGTCTGGGAACTTACTAGTCTAGTAGGGATGTGCAACTGATATTAAAATTAAGGACAATGAAGTAAAATATAAAGTTAGATAGTGATGAACATTATAAGCTTAATTTAAAAATCGAAGTAAAAAGACACTTATATAACCACCGCAAAGACAGAATATAAAAAAAATATTATTAACAGTCACCTCGATAGTAAGGTTATTGTTGCCTTTTTTTTCTTTGTATTCTCTATTAAACATCTCTTTTACAATAAATAAAAAAAAAGTTATGAAAAAAACTTAAGGGTCAGAGATGTAGCTCAGCAGCATAAGTGCCTGTCTGGTAAGCACAAGGTCCTGAGTCCAATTTTCAATACAAAAAATAATAATAATAATAATAAGTATTACTTTTGTGAAAAGGATACGGAACTACATTACAATTAGGAATTCTGTCATTTAGAAATTCTGCAGCAACTTCAGCCTTAGGTCTTCCAACATCTTTAGGTCTACAGGAAAAAAATTATATTGAAATTATCATTCATAATATAAACATAGAAGACACATACAATTAACTTTCAGTTACAAAAATCCAGTGAAAGTATAGAATATTTACAAAGGGTGTTTTTATGAAAATATTTTTATATCAATGGTAACTTCAGATGAATAATTATTTAAATGTCAGTGTCAACCTTTGCTTGTGACTCAAATTAACAAGTCTATTTATGTATTTAAGTGAAAATGTGAGCACTGCTTTTTTTCCTCAAGGCATGTTAATGACATGTTTCCGGGCCACTTTCTGCCTTGGTGTTTCCCACTATAAACTATCCTAGACCTAGATACTAAGCCTGAACCCCAGAAACTCAAGATGTTTGTTACTATGCAAATATTTTATTTTATTTTATTTTATTTTATTTTATTTTATTTTATTTTTTGTGGTACCGGGGATCGAACTCACACCCTCACACTTGCCACGCAGGTGCTTATGCCACTGAGCTAAATCCCCAGCCCTACTATGCAAATCTTGACTGAAAAATACACAACAAGATTCACTCTAAAGGTTAATGACCCTTCTATCACCACCTGCTTCCTATGTGTGCTGATTAGTAAATTCTATCCTTTTAAGAAACTTTAATGTTTATAGAGGAATAATTCTAAAAGCAATACTTAAAAGCACAAATATTATCAGACTTTTCTTTCTTTCTTTCTTTTTTTTTTCTTTGACAGGCTCTAACTAGTTAGTTCAGGCTGGCCTTGAACTCAGGTTGGTCTCAAACTTGTGGCAATCCTCCTGCCTCAGCCTCCTAAGTACAGGCATGTGCCAACCTGCTTGGCTATCAGCAGTTTAAATAAAATATAAAAGCTAAACATATGAGCCTCAAAATGTTACTCCTTCATAATAATGAAAGATTTAAAGGAAAGAACACAAATTATCCCTTCCAATTAGTACAAGTAGTATTTTATTTCCTAATATTTCCTTATTCTCTTCACAGAAATCACTGTGTCTACAGAGTTTCATTATTATTTCTCCATAACATTTTTTTATCATACAGTCTACCCACTAGCCTAGAAAACACCTGGAAGGAAGTCATATTTTTAACTCTTTATATTATTTTACATTTAGCATAAACAATTTAAATAAATGAAAATAACACATCAAATATGCTTCTTAGAAATTGTATTTTATTTAAAATTGGAATTTCAAATAAGAACACTTTAACAGGTCAGTTTTTCTCAACTCCACTAAAGGAAAATTCTTTTGATTCAAATCTCATACAAGGGCTAGGAATATAGCTCAGTGGCATAGCGCCTGCCTAGTACAAAAGTCATGAGTTTGATCCCTGGTACCGAATCTTCATACAACTTTTATTCTCATCTTGTGTAACTTGCACAGAAAATGCTTTGCCATAACATTGAGTTTGATTTTAGTATAGGACTCAACTACTCTACCAGCAGATACACAAAGGGAATAAAGTAGACTTCCAAATTCTTCTGAATTATGTATTTTATGTGCTTTTACAATAGATACAAAAAAAAAAAACCTCCTGGACGGTGACTGCTAATTTACCCTTATGGGGCATGATATCTCATTCTAAGACTGTGGTCTTTTATATATATTATTCTTACTGAACATGTTGCCCAATTTATTTAACTTCGAAAGCAAGTATTTACCCTGAGGACTACTCTAAGATTAATTAAGGTAACAGAGAAAAAAGAGCTTAGAAAGTGCTTGGAATCATAAACAGTAAGTGTTAATTATTATTATAATCTTCAACCATTTTAACCACAAATTAAAGGGTACTGCCTGTTATCAATAATTAATCATTTCACTTTCTTTAGACTATTCATACACCAAAAGTCTGTCAGACTGAAAAAGGCCCATAGGAAAAGATATTTATTTGCTTACAAAACTACATTCACCCTAATGCTCAAAGTTTTCTTTCAAAATTTTACCTAAAACTGAGTAGCAGCCCTTTTATTATCTCTTTTTTAAAATAAAAGTAGAGTTATCTTCTCTTTTTAAAAGACATCTCATCGTCAAATGTTTATCATAGTTTAAAGACATAAAACTTACCTAAATAAAAACTGCCTATTTAGATTGGAAACATCTATAGTGTCCATGTCTATGACATGAATCTGTCTAAAACCAGACAATGCCTGTGGGAATAAAAACAATCCAATTAAGCAGAAGGTTCCTCACATTTTGAAAATTTAAGATGCTTTCAATGTAGTCCTAAACCTACAAATTCTCAGTAAAACTCTGCATAATTTTACTCTGTGGCTAAAAAAAGTCTCATAAGGCATATAGAATACAGAGTTCTCGTATAAGTCAAAAATGTATACCCACTGGTTTAAAATAGTCTATAATCAAAAGAGAACAACTCAAAATTTCTGTGGCTTTTGAACCTGCTGTACCTTCTGACTTGAATGATTTTCCTCCAGATACCTGCACAGCAAATTTTTCACCTCCTTTCTCAGTATCTTTTTCAGAAATCTTTTCTCTATGCCTATCCTACATCCTGCCTTTCCTCACAGTATTTATTACCATCTGGCATACTATATATTTCATCTGTCTTTTTCCTTCAATTAGAATGTGAACCCCACAAATACAAATATGTCTATATTGTTAAATAGTCCGCATCTAAAAGAGTGCTTGACACATAGCTCAATAAATATTAGCTCAATCTGTTATTAACGTCATAATTTTTTTTTCCAGAATGAGCCTTGATGGAGCTTACAGTCACAAAAAAAGTTCATCTCTTATGTGTTTATGTCTGAAATAAGCAAAATAGCAAGTGATAAAATTGAAAGCCCTAATTTTTTTGTGTATACAAGATTACTATACTACAATAAGTAAAAAACAGAATCACTTCTTCAAGTTGCTTGATGACTAATCCTCAGATTCAATCTTTAACTTTTTACACTTAAAATTAGTATCTACAATATTACCAAACAATGATTTCAAAATGGGAAGAGGTAAGCTTTAGGACACTTGTACATATGAAATGCCTAAGAAAAACCAGTGGTTAAGATTCATTAAACCCCTTTCTAGTAGTTCCTTGCTTTCATACTGCTGAAATACTTTAAGTCTACAATATATTATTAATTGGTGTCCCTCCAAATTAACATTATACTGAGAGTATGGCATCTCAAACACACTATTTATTTCATATTAGACTTATCTCCCCAGTATATTTTTAAATTCACTGCACAGATCATGGTGACTTACAATTCCCACAGAATCCAGCAAACACTAAGCATACTTAAGTTTTTGCAACTTCACTAGCAATGACATTAGTGTTTCCAAGCAAAATTAATATAGCTGTGTTCATATTTAAACTGGAATTGCCTCAGCCAATTATGTAGGTCCTCCATCAAATGACATGCTTCAACATTTCCACTTTTCAACACACCGCTGAGAAGCCTGGCATACAACAGCTCTAAGTCATTCCTCCCCTTTTTGTTAAATTGATTTAAAAAACTTACAAAAAGCTAGTATGTGGCTATAAGAAATTAGCTAAACCAATTAAATACATAACAAATTATGGACATCTAATCAGTGTATAGAAAGTTTCATAAAAGGCTTAGAGATCATCAAAGACTACCATCTTATTAGGTCGAATGACCTAATGCTTCAGTAAAAAAGGAACACCCATCTGAAAACTGATGACCCAGATAAGATTTTAGGGACACTATAATCCAGAAATATTAGTTATTTTGCTTCCTGAACCTCAATATTTCTCTCTGTATTTCTTTCTAGGTGCCCAACACACCTAGCTGGGTTATTTGAAGAAGAAAAATAAATAGTAAAGTACTTGAAACTACACTAAATATACTTGAAATTTATACTTTATATAAATATACTTTATGAAATTTACTTTATGAATTTTAAAGTATGAATATACTTTATGAAATATAAAATATACTTTATGAAATTTATACAGTAAAGTACTTGAAACTACACTAAATATACTTAAAATTTATACTTTAAATTTACTTGAATGAAATAAACTAAGCACTTTTAAGAATATCAAAATGTGCTTGGCAAAAGCAGAAAAGAAAATGTAAATAAATCCTATCAAGGACTTTATGATTGAAAACTTTAAAGCATAAAAAAGTCCAAAATTACAGTTATTTCAATACTGCCTAGCATTTGATCTGCTAAACTTATTTAACATAGATCTAAAAGAAAAAGTTAATAACAATAAAAGAATTTTTCTAGTATGAGAAAAGCAAAAAGGTGTACTTATCACAAAAGAATATCATATATATATATTTATACATATATATTACCAGATTTTTCAGGAGCTCACATCCTAAGCCGCCAGCTCCAATGACTAGAACTTTACATGTATCTAATAAAAACTGGAGAGACTGTAAAGAATGGAAAGGTGTATTAAAATCTAAGTGATTACCTTAGTTACCATTAATAAAGCAACAAACTATAAGACAGTTTTGATAAATCATGAAAAATAAAGAATAAAGAGCACATTTTATATTTGACTGATTTCAAATTTATGAGTTAAAAACAAAAATTCAATATGCACCTGCCTGGCAAGCGCAAGGTCATGAGTTCGATCTCTGGTATCAAAAAACAAAACAAAACAAAACAAAACAAAAAAACAGAAACTCTAAAATCATAATGATTTAAGTTTTAATCTTAATATTTTAAAACAGACTTTACCATGTAAATTAAAAGGCTTTCTGTTTGTTTGTTTTGTTTTTTCGGACAGGTTCTGGCTATGTAGTTCAGGCTGGCCTTGAACCCACTGTTGCCCAAACTAACCTCAAAACTCTAAGGCAATCCTCTTGCCTTAGTGTCCCAAGTGCTGGGATCATAGACATGCACCACTATTTCTGTTTAAAGGGTATTTCTAATGAGAAAAACTATTTCTAGCTATTTTTTTCTTTAGTATTTGAAAGAAGAAAGCACTCAATTCAGTTACTTTACTGAGTTCCTACAAACAGAAAAGTTTAGAAAACTTAACAGAGGATCAAGCATTCCATAAGGTATTTAAAGTTCTAAAACAAGGAATAGTTTTTGAACACAGTGGGTAAAAGTCACAAAATATAGGATGCCAGAGTGGGGAAAAAACTCTTTAAAAATTCTGTATCAGCAGAAATACTTTGGAACAATCATTTAAGAGAGTGACAATCCTAAATTATCAGGCAATAAAATTGCTTTCAAAGCACAAGAAAATATGGTGCATTACCCAAAGAATGACAGAATTAGTACTGTCAATTCTGCCCAACATTAGAGAAGAAAGGTAACTCAGAGGAGACCCTGGGCCAAACTCAAGAGTCTGCGCATTAATTTCTAGGAATATAACAATATATTTCCAAGTATTATCTCTTCATGAACACAAAAGGACATATAAACATTGTTTAAACTTTTTAATAAAAAACAAATTCTATTTGAACATGTGCTTTAAGTTAGACACCAGCCCAGAATTCTGTATGTTCCTGTTAAATAGCACATATACTTTTAACGTGCAATTAATTATATTCAGTGCTAAGATGTTCATTCCAAATAAATTCAAAATTAAAACAAGCATATCCATATGCCTATCAAAATTAATTTCTAATAGTAAGGCTAAAAAATGGGAATGTGTCTAAGAAATCATTTTAAACAGTAATTTTAAGCATACCAGCATTCCAAATGAAGTTATAGTTATTTTTCTCCTGAAAATTTCAACTTACATGAGAAATGTGGAAGTGACTCAAATGTTAATCACATAAAAATAACTATATATTCAATTAATACTTCAAGATTTAGTTTCACAAAACAAGCTTAGTAGTAATCGTATTATAAAAACAAATTTAAAAGGAAACATTTCATTATTTCTGAAATGAAAAACTACTAGCAGAGTTATTTAAAAATAAACGTCTCTCACTTCAGTGCTCGGTTCGAAATCAGGGTGTGTGAAGGGTCCAGATCGCTCGAGGAACTTCTTTACATGGTTCCAGCGACCTTCCCAGTCTCCAGTGTCCCCACACCCACCATCAACAGCCATTCTGCACAGAACACAGTAAATTCAGCTGCAAAGATGAGTACGAAAAAGCCATACCTACAACTATTATGGTTTCCCCAAATGAAAAGGTAACCACACTGCACCTGCTCAAATAAAAAGAGAAATGTTCTACGTGGTTATGTTTATGCTTTCCAATTTCTTGTCTATTATACGATTTATTTAAATTAATAATTATATGTATGTAGGGCTAAAGATATATCTCCAGGAGACCTTGCTTATCATATTCAAGGTCCTGGGCTTTATCTAAGCACCACAAAAATATAAATCAAATAAAGTACTATATATGTTCTTTCTAGTCTGTGTTTCTGAAGCAATCCCCTACCAAATTTAGAATACTGATCAATCAGTGAGAAATTTACTTCTCTATGTTTGGTATTTATGAAAGATTACTGCAAACCTTCACCATGTTTAACATACATGGAAAAAGTAGCAGATATCTGGGATGGGCTGACTTTCAGAACTATAATGCTTTAAATATAATACTACCCATCTGTCCGTTCCAAGTTTGAAAGGTGTGGTTTAAAGATCATTTCTTACGTGAACTTTTACACTTTTCTCAGAGGTCCCAGTTTTCAAAACAGAATCTCTTTAAAACCATGAGATAGTTTCTACTGTCACTAAACACAAAAGTTTTAGGTTATAATTATGCCATAGATAGGCACTGACATCTAGAAACCTTTCTGAACACACAGTTGAGTAAGGTAGGCCTCTTCTAACCAAATGCATACCGTATTTTCTAATCAACACAAGATTCACATTTGGTTGTGCCTGTTTTTCATTATCTAATTTCCTAAAATCTCACAAATCCTACCTCCAAATATATTAATGATACCCAATTTCTACAAAAGGAACCAAGAAGTATTGCATAACAATAAAGATCATAGATTCTGATGAAGAACTGTTTGATTCCACAACTCATAGCACTACATAACCTTGAGCAGATTATTGAGCAGCCATAAACCTAATCTGTAGGTAGTATGCACCTACTTCTCGGGGTCAGGAGGATAAAGAGATAATCACACAGAGGACTTACTATAGTACTTGGCATACAGAAAGCATTCAAACTTTTAACTGTCATTTTATGCAAAGGAAGTAAAAGGTGGTCAACAACATGAAATTAAGCTTGTCATTCTAGTCTTCTTGCAGTTAAAATCCAATTATCAGAGGGAAATACCTACAGACCAAGGCACTACTGGTAATTGGCAAAAAACTTCCAAACTCACCACACCCCGTACAAGAATATTTTTCCTTCCCACGTAGGGAGGGGAATTATGTCAGGCTGGTCAAGTGAGAAAACACTGTTTTAAATCTGTGGTATCAGCACAAAACTTAGGATCTGATCAAATACAGGTGTGTAGTAAATCGTAAAGTAAGTTATTAAGGTAAACATCTCCTTGAAGACCCAATTATTTTGCAAAAATGGTTGAAATGCTTAATACAATCCCTGATATAACAGAGTACTATCATAAAAAGTTCGCAATTACTACTGTCTCAATGTTTACGAAAGGGAACAAAAAAAACAGCCTTTCGTCCGTCTCGCATGTTTAGATTGGACTGTTTTCACAAGGTCATGATTCTGACAATTTGGGATGTAGGAAGAGGGGACACAAGGGTCTTTCCACAAGACCTTCAGGTCAGGGCCGCGGCGGGCTCTGCGGGACCTAGGGTGGTGCATCTCGACCCCGACGCCCGCCGGGGCAGAGACCCGGAGCGGCCCGCCGGGCCCCGGGGCTGCGGGGCAGGGGTCAGGGATGAGGCCGCGCGGCCCGCCTCCAGGCGCCCCCCTCCCAGCCCCCCGGGCCCGCTGCGGCTGTCCCCTAGGCCTGGGGTGGGGGGAGGCGGCACTAACTTCTCAGCCAGCAGCTCCTCTATTCTCCTTCTTTTCTTCTCCCTAAAAGAAAGAGAGAATAAAAGAAGGGTCAGCATCGCGCTACACACTGGGCGCCGCGAGGGGATGGGGGCGAGGGGACGGAGCGGGGGATGGGGGGGCCTCCGGGTGGCGTCGGTGACCGCCCACCGCCGCGCTCTCTCACAACCCAGCCCAACTCAGCGTGCCAGGACAGTCCCAGTACTTACGGCTCTTCACCATCCGCCATATTGTTCCCCGCCTCTTCCCAGGTGCCCTTGCGGCGGGGCGGGGTCAGTGAGGGGGAGGGGCGGGGCCGGCGGGAAGGGAGGGGCAGGGCTGGCTGCGTTCCCGCGGGTTTTAAAGTATTCGACTGTAATTATAATTTTCATTAACTACGCCTAATTAAATAAACGTGATACCTTTATAGTGTTGTGCTGCATGAAATACGATATAATATGCTAATGTTTATACAATTATATGTTAATAAACAATTACATAAAATATTGATATATTCTATGAAAAAAGTTCTGGAAGAAACACATCGATACGCCAGACCTTTCCTCTGGATCTCAAAACATCAGGGAAATTTCCTCTTTCTACTTCTCAAGACGGCTTCAAAATGGTGGGGTGGAGGGATTATTCTTTTCTTTGTAAAAATCAGTATTTTACAGTCCCATCATTTTTGTCAGATATCAGAATTCTGGGATATATATGTATATATATATATGGAAGTAGAAAGAAAAAGTGCAAAACTTAAAAAATAATTTAGAGCATTCATAATTCCATCATCTAAAAGTTTATATAATGGTGACAAAATGTTCAACCATTTTCTTCCAGAGTCAGAAACAGTATATCTATATCTATATCTATATCTATATCTATATCTATATCTATATCTATATCTATATCTATATCCACACACACACACATCTATATGGGAGTCTGCATGATGACTGGACAGAGAAAAATACTTTTATTCATATATTTCAAATAAATCTCACAAACCTACCTGCGTTGTTCATGCACAAACACCTTGGAGTGGGACAAGAATAAGATATGGCATCAACTGAACTTAAATCTTTACTCTCAGTCATGAGTTACAAGACCTCAGGCACCCCTGTTCATTTAAATTGTTTTGTTTTGTTTTGTTTTGAGACTGGGTTTCCCAGTTCAGGCTGGCCTTAAACTCACTATGTAGCTCAGGCTGGCCTCGAATTCACAGCACAGCCTCTGGAGTACTGGGATTACAGGCGTGTACCACCATGCCTCCCTCATTTGTGAACTGGACATGACAATATTTGTCCTGTAAGTCTGATAATTAAGTGAAATTCACAATGGTTCTCAAAATATAGTTCCTAATCTCCTGATCCTCATTACTTGGAAATTTATTACAAATGCAAATTTTCAGATTTACCTCCAACCTCCTGGGAAACGTCCATCAATCCTATGGATGTAAAATTTGAAAACCATTTAAAGTATTAAAGTTTGATGGGTACCCAGCAAAAGTTGGTGGTAATGATTAGCTGTTGTTACTAATTTGCAATATTTAATCTTCTCTTTGTCCCATTGAACCAATGAACCTTTTATTCACTGAACCTAAAGGAAGTCTTGACTTTTACGATTTCCCAGTTAGGTTCAGCAGTAGAGTTCATTGAACTGAAGTCAATGTGTGCCTGCAGAGGGTGCAGGAATGGAGGTCTTAGTCCATACCAGGACTTAATGTCTACTCCTGGGTCCCGACTCTCCACAGATGGAAACCACTGCGCTGAAATCCCAGCTGATGAAAATGTCCTCCTGTGGACTGGGCTCCCCACAATGCCGCTTTCAGGATATTGTTTGACTAGTGACAGCAGAGCATCACAGCCCCCTGGGATAGTGAAAACCAGCTAGCCCCTAGGGATTACCTAGTCCTCTCACACCCATTTCACAGAGGAAAAAACTGAAACCTAGAGACAAAATGGAATAGCCCATGAAGAAGACTGCAAAGGCACGGATCTTGATTCTGTGCACTCCCCCGACTCCCTGACTCTCAAAATGGTATTTTAATAGATGATGCCAGGCGCTCCCCTCCCCGGCTCACACTGATTAGAAATAGCCACCTGCCCTTGCCAGTAATGAAAGCAGCAGAGGCATGAGAACAAACTCTTCTTCAATGGATTTGCTTCACTTTAAATGGAACCTGTCTTAATTATTAGACTTTCCTCTATGGTTTATAAAAAGACAGGTCAGGGCAGCCCTATCTAGAAAGACAAGTCCCCATATGAAAGCCCCAGAAAGACTCTACAGTGAATGTGACTACTCCCTGCCCACCAAATAATGAACACAAGGAACCACTACTACCAACTGCTTACAAATGGTGACCAGGACAAAGACTCAATATTCATTTTCATTTAAAATGATTTATGACTAAAGTAGAAATACATTTTTTAAAAGACTTCTGCATTTCAACCAAATAGGAAAGAAGCTTAGATAATATTTTGGAAAAGGTGCAGAAAACCATCATGCTACCAATAATGTTATCTTTTTCATTTCTTTATTTTTCAATCTTTTGGGAGATTTAAGCAAGTAAAAATACACTGAAAAAATGTTTACTGGATGCACTTGCCTGTAATCAGCCTAACACTGTTACTAATACTCACTTGAAACCTTTTCTGCCAGCAGTTCTGAACTGTTAGAAGGCAAAGGCATCTACTGGTCACAACTTCTAACATTCACAGTTCTGCAATAGGGCTCCCACCCTTGTTTTGACCAAGATCATTTACTCAGCTTCCTCTCACTGCTGTATTTCAAAAATTCGTATTTGCTGGGGGAATTCCTCCACACCCTCTGACTTCCTGCCACCAAGCACAAGGTCCAGCAGGCACATCTCATCTCACTGTTTCATATTTAACTAGTATTTTTTGCATTGCAGGAGCCTTAAAGACAGGACATGGCTGTATCCTTCTCCACCATCCCCCTTTTTTTGTTTTTTGTTTTTGTTTTTTGAGACAGGGTCTCACTGTGTATTGCAGTCTGGCCTTGAACCCACTATGTAGCCCAGGCTGGCCCATTGTGATCCTCCTGCCTCAGTCTTCCGAGCTCTGGGATTAAGGTGTGCACCACCATGCCCAGCTTCCCACCTTTTTTTATTTTTTTTCATTTTATCCTCCACAGTGTTTTCCCATTGGCTTAAAAAGATTCAGACTATCTTGGCATTTTACTATTTTCCACATTTCCCCCGCCCCATCTTCTCTATCTAGACACAGCCACAACAATAAAATAACAACATGACACAGAAAAGTTAATGGATTAAACGTTTATTGTGAAAGCAGAGAAAAATCAGGTTTAAACCCTATTAATATCATCCAGATGAATCATGGACTATACTGTTATTAATGATAGTGACATCTAACTCTGAGCACTAATCATACACTAACCACTTTCCAAAACATTCCCTCATTTATCTTCAGCTATGTGACAGGTGTTCTGCTATCCCCAGTTCCCACATGAAGAAACTGAAACTGGAGGAGATTAAATAATGTCTCCAAAGTCATGTGCCAGAGAGGGAAGATCTGGGACTCTAATTTTGCTTTCTGTAAATTCAACCCCTCCCATTCGTTCAGAAGCAAGAAAATGTGAGAGCACAGAACAGTTTTCACATTACAGAACTCTATTAAAAAAACAGCACCGAAGGTACATTTTAGCACTGGTTTGGTTCAGTTACCAAACTTTCCTAAGTATCAATGGCAGTAGTAATTTCTTAGATCCTGAAAGCTCATTGGCTGCCTTCGGAATCATCAAGGAAAACTAACTCAGGTCTTCTAGACTTAGGATTAAGTATATTTGATTGCTTTTTTGAAACTTGCTGATTTCGGTAGGATAAATATTGTGTTAGAACAGTACCACTAGTAGGTTTAGGGATTCTGTTTTTCTGGACATTATTATCTTAGAATTCTGCCTACCACATTATAAAACTAATCAAAATAGTCTTCCCACCTCCAATACACAGATTTAAGCAACCACTGATAAGAATTATTTTTTAAAATTTTATCTGCTATGAATATATATACTTTTGACATTGTTCTGTAGTGATGTAGCATAACAACTTTATATAGCATTTACATAGCATTGGCCTTATATTAGGTATTTTAAGTCATGTAGAGATGACCTAAAGCATATAGACTATACATAAACTCTAAATCACTTTAAATAAAGGACTTACACAGCTGTAGATTTTGGTGTGGGTGTGGAAAGAGGTGTCCTGAAACTTAATTTCCCCACAGATATGGAGGGAAGCTTATACTTTTTCTCATATATTTGTTATAAAAGGTTTATGATGTCAGCGCTTGAACTAAAAAAACAATCGGCTGGGTGTGAGGGCACACGCCTGTAATACCAGCACTCGGGAGGCTGAAGCAGGAGGATTGTTGTGAGTTTGAAGCCAGCCTGAGCTACACAGTGAGCTCAAGACCACACAAGAGAATTTTACAAGCTCAGTGGGCTGCGATACAAAACATCTATTAAAATACTGTGCTCCATTATTAAAAGTGTTTTGCCAAATATTGGGATAAAACTAAGAAAACTTTTTTTGGAGTGAAAGCCATGTTTCTGCCAGAAAATATTTGGGTGTGGAATAATTGTTTCAATGCAGTCAACTGTTTACTTTAACATGTCAACAACATGCTCAGCAAGAGGGCTAAAGTTGGCCAGTGTCGTTTTATTAGAATGTCACAGTAGTTTGGTAATTTGGCTACAAGAGAACAGAGATGGAAAACAGACGAGTAAACAGAACAAACCAGCCCTTCTGTTGCACATGCTCTCCTTCCCCCTTTGCCAACCTGATTTCACGCATAGTGACTCATGATGAAAGATGGAAAACATGAGGATTGCGTTTAGATTCACAGAGGTTAGTAATACTTAATTTTCAAGACCAGCTCATCTTGTAGTAACACTATGGTTGTCTTCCTTTCCATTCCACTTAGATTGGCATTTGAACAGCAGCCAAGTTTTTCTAAGACACAGAACACGCTCTTGGGCTCAACACTCAAAAAGAAGATTTAAAAAGGGACAGTTTGTTGTCAGGGAAGGCAGAACCACCTCCCCTCAGACAAGCGATTTCCGCTGGTTAGGGGTTGGTTCTTTTTTTTTTTTTTTTTTTTTTTTTTTTTTTTTTTTTTTTTTTTTTTTTTTTTTTTTTTTTTTTCAGTCGCTGTCTTTCATTTCGTGTATATTCTGCCTTTGGTCCCTTGCTCTTTAGCCGCCACTGTATTCCTGTAACCAATCTCTTCCGAGCCAATCAAGAAGCAAAAAAGAGCAAACACGCCCTCCCGCTCCTTATTTCCTTTGCTCGCTGCCCACCAACCGCAGAGCCAATCGAGACGAGAGCGGCTGTCATCTCTTCTTCCCAGCTCGGTTGCTGCGGCCGCCGCCTCCGGATTCCGGAGGTGAAGAAGGCAAAGCTAAGAAACATGGACGTGACCGTCGCCCCACTCCGCGCTTGGGACGACTTCTTTCCGGGCTCTGACCGTTTCGCCCGGCCAGACTTCAGAGACATTTCCAAATGGAACAACCGTGTCGTGAGCAATCTGCTCTATTACCAAACCAACTACCTGGTGGTGGCTGCCATGATGATCTCTGTCGTGGGGTGAGTGGGTAGCCCGCGCCGACCGCGGACCCGGCGCCGCTTCAGGGTCAGCGCGGACGGGGCTGGGGGAGCCATCCCGGGCGCGGAGGCGCCGCCTGTCCGCGCTCTACGCCGACCCTGGCAACTCTACGAGCAGCTCAGCCGGTGGAAACTTGTTCTTAGGGCGAGGCCACAGTTGTAGGGGCCCCTTCTCTTTGCACACCCAGGGTCCCGAGGTTGAAGGGCCCTAGGGAGAAGCCGGTGGCGAAGGCGTTGCAACCTCGGGCGAGAAAAATGACTTCTGTTCCGGGATAAGGCTTATAGCACCTCGGTCTTTTAAAAAC
>PVJX010019387.1:0-34930 GCA_004027295.1 Dolichotis patagonum | reverse complement strand
CTGGCCTCTTGGCAGTTCCCTAGGGATGGATGGCGGGCCTACCAGTCCCAAACAGTCACGCTGAGATGCAGGTCTGCGCAGACTTTCGATCCAAACAGCCCAGGCCACTCTACGGGTCCGAGAGTTGCGGGTCCCAGAGAGACAGGCCGAGATGCTGCTTTCTGGGAGACTTCCTGGGGGTGAAGGAGTTTTACTTTTCAAAATCAGGAGTCACGGGAAGAAAGTTAGAAAAGTAAGGCCACACCTCCTGCTAATGAAAGGAGAAGGTAGGAAGAGAATGTCTCCAGGAAAAAAACTTTTAGCTGCTACCTAAACTGCTGCAAGAAATAACAACCTGAAAATTATGTTTGGAACAGTTTGTTTGAGCACCATACAATACAGGTACTTTGGAGGAAAAAGACAGATGCACCGTATTGTAGGGGCCCATAAGGAAATCGTAGACCGGATACACAGTCAAATTCATAAAACATTTGGATTTTGAAAGGGACCCTACTATTTTAATTCCTCCAAATTTTACACTTCACAATGGAAAAGAGAAAGGTGAGCTTTCATAGAGATATCCTCTAGCATGTTTACAGGGTGGGTATGGAAAAGAGTCAGAGAACGCAGAAACTCCCTTGACCTATCTTCTTGTGCTGCAAATTATTCTGTGAAGGCTCGTCAGTTGGTGTGGCCTGGATGGAGATGTCATGCTACTTTTTCAAACATTTCGTAGTTGATAATCATACAGATTGTCAATAGTTATGAAACTTTTCTTTTAACTGAAGGCAGAAGAGAAAAAAGTGTACTCAGAGGTTAGGTAACAGGATGTAAGTACAAAAGGCAAAAGCCAAGATTTAAAATGTGCCAATTATGCAAATCTCCTTCATTACTTACAAAAGATTTCATGTGCATTTAAGAATACAATATTTTAGCTGCCTGTAGTCCCAGCTCCTGGGAGACTAAACCAGAAAGATTGCTTGATCCCATCTCAAAAAACAAAACCAACAACAAAAAGAAGATCTTTCTAGATGAGATAGTATTGCAGATAGTATCTCTTAGTTCACTCAGAAGAAAGACCTGTGTTAATATTGTCTGGACAATATTTCATGCTCATATCTTGTACTCTGAATAACTGCTATAAAGATAACAATATGCAATGTATTAATTATTGTTACTCTCCTGCTAACCTATTTTGAAGCTCTGTTTTAACCTTTATTTTTATTTTTTTAAAGAAGGAGAAAGAGTGTGTTTTGGGGGCTGTTACAGCTGTGGACAATTGGAATGCCAACACCTCTGAGAAACTTGGGGAAGCAACACAGAACACACTCATAGATATCTTAATCGAGAGACATTTACCTTCCAGTTCTATCCATCACTGACCAACCACTCCTCCCAAGGAACCTCAGTGCCCTCAGCACTTCCAGCCAGTGGGCAGAGAAAGTCCTAGGCGCAGTCATATGCCTCCTGCAGAGAGCAGCAGAAGGGACAAGCAAGAAATCAGAGTGTCACGGAGATACAGGCTGCACAAAAATGGTATTCACTATGCCTAATTTTTATAAGATTAGTTTCCAAATTCCAATATATTGGTGATGTGACAGAAATTTTAGAGAATGCCACGCATTTAAAGAAGAAGAGAATAATGTTACTTTAGAAAAAAAACTTTTCAAGTTCACATTTCTTGGGTTTCTTTTAAAAATTAATAATCAGAGCAGCAGTTGGAAAGTTAGGGACCTCAGGTCAATTCATCCTGCCAATCACTTTCACTCAGCCCTCAAGCTAAGGATGGCATTTATATTTTTAAATGGTTGGAGAGGAAAAACTATTTCATGACACATAAAATGTATATAAATTATTCAAATGTCAATGCCCATGAATATTTGTTGCCATATATCCACATATGCCCATTGAGGACTGTGCTTTCAGTAGCAGGGTTGATCAGTCATGAAAGCAACCATCTGAACTTCAGGACCTAAATGTCATATTATCTGACCCTTTACATAAAGGCCTTCAATTCATAATTTAGAAGCAGCTTCATTCTCAGAGTGTCCTCAGGTAAGTGCGAGCTTAGAGGTAGGGGAGGATGGCACTTGGGCCTCTCATCCCTACTTTTAAGGAAAGGCCAACCCCCTGAGTAGGTTGCACCAAGCAGTTTCTGGGCTTCTAGGATGACTCTGCTGTTCTTCCCTCCCTTACACTTACTTACTGGAGCCAAATAAATATTGACAACCCTTGGCTGTGGTTTCTTGTTGGCAAAACATGCACTAAGGAATGAGATTACTGTAAGTAGTGGTGAAAATAGAATAAGCCTTCAGATTTACAATCCCTATTTTCTCTGACACAAACTGTAACATTTTGCAAACACCTGCTTTGAGTTTTTCCAGATATAAATTGTAGAGGGGAACTAAGATTTGAGCTCTTGAAAAGGAACTTGTTTTGAGAAAGAAGATCAAGAGTTTCCACACGAGCAGATGATTCTGGCAGAGAAGAAAAGAGGCGTTAGTGGCAACAGGTGAGCTAGAGCTGAATTAATAATACCTCATCAGCAGGTGTTGAGCTAGTTAACTGAAGGTAAAAAGATTTATATAAACCATAGGACATAGAGCTTAAGAATAAAACTGGTAACTAATCAGACCCCAAGGGAAGCGAAGGTGCCCACTTTAAGTGGCTCCTTACCCCATGGTTGCTTGTCTCGGCACGGAACAAGGGGCTGTGTAAACCGGGGCTTTTCCACGGAGTGCTACAGTGATCTATGGGTGTGCTTATGCGTCAATGTTTCACTCCTCAGAATGCCAAAATCCATTCCCAAGCCCTTGTTTACAGAAGAACATCAGTATTCTCTGGGCACACACGTCAGTGCAAAGAGAACTTTAAATAGCACAAGCAAAAAGTGTTCTTGGTAGTAACACAGCCTATGATAAACTTTGAAGTACAAATGAGAAGTGGAAGTGAATGTTAAGCGTATGCCTTGTCCTAAAACTTCATGAAAAATGAAATGTACAAGAAAAGTTGGATCCCTGCCATGACACCCATTACAGTGTAGACTAAGGCTCTGACCTTTTATGTTATACTTACTGTGTTTTTGACACATTTAGTCAATTAAAATGGGTGAAGTGTAATTTGTTTTTCTTAAGTTTAATACAGCATGTCAATAGAAGTTAACCAAAATTTATAGTTGGAACACTAAAGCTGCCACATGCACTTAAACAAATGAACACAATTTATCATAGTTGAAATAAAGAGAACATCATGGGCATTTGACTTTATACTTCACATAAGCACGTTGCCAAATATAGGAAAGCAAGCTCCTTCTCACACTTCCAATGGAAAAGACATTTTGTTTCACATTAAATATTGGTGTGAAAAATCTGGCAGGTATCCAGTCCTAAGGAGTGTTAACGTTGGCACTTCCACTGTGTACTTTTACTATAAATTGTTGTAGCGTTTATTTGACATGGAATACCCAGAGGATTGATGAGCAAAGAAAGGAAGATTTTTTTTATTGTGCCATATTACCTTTTTCAGACATCTATACTAAGCTTTTACATCTTCAAAGTCTAAACAAGTAGCCACCTGTATTCAATCGGTACAAGATATTTTTCATGAAACTATAGTTTGCCTTTTTATAAACCTATAAAAGCACACATTTTCCATTTTATTGGTCAGCAAAGCAGTGGCAGGTTTAATAATAAAATGCAGTTTCTTTATACACAGTTTAACTTTTTGCTTGTTTAAAATGCCACAGGACAACCAAATTTATATAATAGATTTTGTCTCTAGAATAAGTGGTTCCCCAAAGATTTAAGAGAAACATAATGCTATTAAGGAATAAATAATCTACTACAATCATAAATGTATCTGAATTTGGCATCCATAATATGTATGTCAACAACATACAGCTATGGTAATCATGTATTTTGAATTTCTGAGAGCAATTTAAAAGAAGATTTTATCCCTCTTTTATGTTTAACAATATCTTTCCATGTATGACTACAAAATAAATATACAATGTCTACATAAAAATAGAAGATTTATATTGGAAGAGATTTTAAAAGTTAGGGCTGGTATAAACAAATCAATCAGTATTATTTTGGAACCAACATGATAACATAAAAAGAAACAGTTTGTAAGATTTCAAATTTTAAATAGAATAAATATATACATTAATAACACTATTTGAAAAATAACCCTACTAAGCACCCAGTGCAAGACTTCTACACTAGAAAAATTGGTTTAACTCCAGACAAAGATATTATGTTAATGAAATAAATGGTTTCAGTGTTTAGTCTAATTAAAGCACTATCCTTACACTGAGGCTGTTATTAGTCTAAATTATGACAAATTATTTCTCTTTGTCATAAGACCATTCCAGACACAAAGGCAAGAACCACAGCTTCCTGTAATGGGAAGTGACATTTACCCTGCATAGACCCATTTAGAGTTGGAAGTTTCCTATCAACCTTTTCTAACTTAACTACCAAAACACTAAGATTAAAATAACCCAGGTTTTGTTAAACATTGCAAAAAAAAGTAGATATGTTTACTTTTGAAGTAATAAGATGTATGGCAAGCTCTTGTTTGGCAGTAGAAGCTCATCAACCAATTTAGTAGTCATCTACTGGTTTAAGCAGTAATAAAGCCACTAGTTAACTGAGTGACTTAAATTTTGGAAGTGCTTCTGAAAATAAAAACGAATGTTACCTTGTTACCTGATTATTGCATGCTGCAAGAGAATTACATATTGTTAGCTCTCTGCAACTATGACAAAATACTAGAGATAATAAACTTAAAAATAGACAAGGTTTTTTTGGGTTAACATTCTTTGGAGGTTTCAGTCTATGGTTCCTCGGTGTTACAGCTTCAGACCTGTGGCAAGGGAGTAGTTCATGGCAGGAGCTCTTGCAGAGGAAGCTGCTCACCTTGTGACAGCTGAGAAACAAAAAGACAGAGAAGGCTGGAGATATATGTAAGTGATGAAACATTTGCCTAGAATGTGAAACGACATGGTTCAATTCCCATGATCATTTTCTTAAAAATCTTAATGAAAATGAAAGCAATAGAAACTTGAGGCCTCACAGTTCCCTGAAAGGGCACACGCCTGTGTGTAAGTGTGGCCAGCCTTTTAGAGTTCTGCCACCTCCCAATAGCACTATACTACAAGACAAGGCTTTAACATGTCAGACTTTTGGAGACATTCTAGGCCCAAACTATAGCATACAGGGAATTTTAGCTCTTAAAATAGTTGATGTAGCCCTCTGTTGACAAATATATAGTTTATTTTATACCAAATACTATATATATATATATATATATATATATATATATATATATCTGCTGCACAATCTCAGGATTTGTAAAATGAAAAAGTAGCAAGGAGATATAATGACACATAAGACATCAGTAAAAAATAAAAGACAGATAACACCTATTATTGATGGAAGCTATATACTTGCTGGAGGAAGTAGGAATTACTGCTTTAGAAAACACTCTCACAATAGCTGTTAAAATTTAAAACATGTATACTCTTCACAACAGTATTATTGTTACTCAGAATGGATTGCATAGAAATAAAGCACCTGTATGTAAGTGTGGTTAATGCAGTTTTGGAAGGTCAGGGAAAAAAACAGGGAGAAAATGCCCATTAATTAATACAAATTTGCATTTTCCATTTAAATTGTAGTAAATCCATGCCATGAAGTGTCATAAAGTAGTTACAAGGAATAATTTAATCTGTAATCAGTGATTAAAAGAATCTACAAATATCATCAAGTCAGAAAAGTAAAAAGTGTAGAAATATAAATATCACAATACCATTTGAATCAACCAAACAATATCAAAACATTTTAATATATTTAAATGTATGTATATAAGTGTATGTGAATTTGATTATATATGTGAATATAATTATATGACCATGAATTAAACTAAGCCAAGACACACACTACATTGATAACATTCATATCTTAAGGGTATTCAGTTGGTAAAATAAAAGAGACAAAAAGCAAAACAGAACAACTGCTGCATATTTTACAAGTTTGCACAATAAAAAACCAGTATTGCATGTTCTTCTTTACAGAAACACTTTAGAAAGGAATTTATGATTATGCTTTTAAAAGTTACAAGAATGACAGTCATAAAAATGTGAATGTTTTTTCTCAATGTGAAGAAATTTGGGGTGATATTCTTTTTTCTTTTCCCCCTCTTTTTTTAGATAAGGTTTCTCTATATAGTCCAGGTTGGTCTTGAACTCAATATGCTCAGTATGTAACCCAAGCTAGCTATGAATTTCCTACCTCAACCTTCTGAGTGCTAGGATTACAAGCGTGTGCCACTATGTCCAATTTTTCTTTCTCTTTTATTTATTTTTTTAAAACCAACAGCTATTATTATAAATAAAATATACAATGAGAAGGTTATTTTCTTTGAGAGGAAACAAAATTATAGGAAGAGGTATACTAGCTTAAATTTCTCTTAGTATAAATTCTCAATATAAACTGAAGTCAGTGGAGATTTTGAAGAAATCAAGTGCAAAGAGAGATGATGTCATTTTGCTATTGTTGTTACAGCTAAGAATGTAGACAGAACCCAAGACCTTATACATGTTAAGCAAATGCTCTAGTTCTATGCTCCCACCCCCCCACTCAATCTGATTTTAAAAAGAAAAAAATTGAAAGAATCACGAGAAAAGGTATGTAGCGTGCACCTCACTATACTCTTTGTCAACTAGAAGATTGTCTCTGAGTTTTATTTGGGTAAATGAGCACAGAGAACAAGCACTACCGAAGACAAAAGCAAGTTGAACAAGAGAAATGATGGCCTTTAATATTCACTAGGATGAGTCAATTAAAAAAGATATCAGACATTCTTTAGTTAATGTAAATTAACTTGACTCTCTAAAAATACAGTTTTTGTTTTTTGGAGACTCTTGATTCTAAAATCTGAATGGAAAAATCTGTAAAATTAATTGACAGACCACTTTGAAAGAGGAGCTAAAAGGGAAGTTATTAGGTGCTCTATGCATCAAAACATGGCACATGAATAAACAGCCACACCATATAAAACAGAATAGAGGGCCAGATAAATAGCTCAGCAGCACAAGTGCCTGCCTGGCAAGTGCAAGGTTGTGAGTTTGATCCCTGGTACCAAAAGAAAAATAAATAAAAAAAAATTTAAAGATAGAATAGCAATTTTAAAGACAAATTCAAGAAAAATGGAAATTTAGAATATAATTCAGATAGCATCTCACACTCGTGAAGGCAAGATGGATTGTTTAATAAATACTATTGTGATAACTCAACAGTCATTTTTAGGAAGATAAATATGGACCCCATACCTCACACTATACACAAGAATAAGCTTTAACTGGATGAGAAATCTGAAAAACAATGGAAATAGGAAAAATAAAAAATAATCTTGCATTGTTATGGAATAAAATATTAGTAAATGCCTTTATAAGTTTCAGAAAGCCTGTGACTAAAACTCAAAATGCAGAGGCAAGAAAGGCTTAAGCTTTTACATAATAAAAAAGAAAGAAAGAAAATCATAAGGTAAATGGTAAGCAACAATATAAGAGAAAACCCTTGCCACATATATCCAGGATAAAGAGCTGATCTTCCAGATACACAAAGAATTCTCAAGGCAAAAAGGAGCATTTTCTCATTCTGCAAATATTCAATGAGCATCTACTTAGTGTAAACCACTCCAGCTGAATTCGTGGCATGGGCTCATGCTAAGCAAGCACATCTCTACTCAAAAGAAGAAAATCCAAGGCTTTTCCACCTCAGTAGCAGCCCCTTTGGCGGTCGAGGGCAACTGCTGTACTAATTTCCTGCACATGTTTTTCATTTTGCTCTTTGCCTTCTTGAAGATACCAGAATACAAAATAAGCCATGAAAAAGACTATAAAAATCCTTTGATAACCTAAGATAAGAAAAATATCCATATTCATCATAATATTTATTTGAGATCTCTTAAACTGTAGTTACTTAAAATATTTTTATTAGACTCTAAAGTCCTAATTTTAAAAGTAAATATCAGTATTATCTCTTGTTTTCAACCATTCGTCAGTTGTGTGTTTATTTAACCCTGATTTTAATTTGAAATATCTAATATGACAGTAATTGTATTGTGATTATTCAATTTTGGGCTCAACATTTTACTTCAGTCATAGCTCTAACTATAACCATCTAGGAATATTGAGCTTGCTGTCTTCCATCATTTCTTAGTCAAACATACACAGTTCAAGTATGTTTAATATTTTGTTTAATAATTTTTGTTTAAACAAGACTATTTATTTGCACTGGTAGCAGAGTTCTTGTGTTTTCCCTGCTAATATGTTATTCTTATTGTCATAAATGAAGTCCAAGAGAGAACAAGGGCAATGTATGTTTCCCATCTGACAAGAGAACTATACCCACTTTTGTATTATTTAAGCAATAATGATCAAGGCCCAGGGCATTTCCTGGGGATCAGTGACTGACTGGGAGATTGACTGAAAGCCATTAACCCCAGGCAGTCATTAATTTTCTTAGAAAACCTGGTTGAAGTCATTATTTCTATTACAAGATCAATAGCGTACATTCCTCGCTACCACTACCCAAAAAAAAAAAAATGTTTTAACATGAAAATAAGTGTTTTCTGCTATTTCCCTTCAATACATTTAATCTTTACATTATATTTGAAGATAAGTATTAGCAAAATTCTGAGCAATTTAGTAATATGACCAGCCGCTTCACATAGACATCAATGTCATGAACATTTGTGATAATTTCCTCGCTGCTCTGACTTTAGAGTCAAGCTAAAAATAAAGTTAGTTTCCCCCCTTCTTCCCCTCTCTTCTCTCCTTTACTCCCTCCCCCACCTCCTTTTCTGTCACTCTTTCCTAAATATTTCAGCATTCAAGTTCCCACTAAAGGTGTAAATCCGAAAAAGTAGCATGTGGTATGTCACACCATATACAAATTATTAGAGAACAGGTAAGAGCTCTGAATCTACAGTGTTTTCATTCGTGGCATTTTCTCAGAAATAAATGTTTGAAAGAATTTTCCTTTTGAGCAATTTAACTGAAATGTGTCACACGGATAAATAGGAAGTCACATATCAATTACAGCGCTGCCTTGACACTCCCAACATGGAGACCAGCCAAGAGGAGGAACCTGACCCAAACACTCTCCCAGAAAGAAATGAGTTTCAAAAAGAGCAGCAACATTTAGTTTTGAAAGAAGAGATCATATAAAATAACAATTAAAGAGTCTCAGTAAATGTATTGCAGTTTGTAAGAGTGAATGACTAAGACAGCACCATTTCAGACAGACGCCAGTTCTCTTGATCGATTCTCCAGTTTTGATATATTTATTGATCTAATTTTCCTCATCCGTAAAATGGGGATAATGTAAATTATATTGTAATCTACTATTCAAGCGAAATATTTAGATGATGTAGCAAGAATAGCTGGTCACCTAGGATACACCAGAAACAACATATAAGGAGTGATATGTAATTGGATTCCCTACACACCCTCTTTTTTTACCTACACTTCCATCCTAGTCACTCCTGACCCTTGAAATAAGGAGCTGTGATACTGACATATTTTCATTCATCACTGTGTTTATATTACTTGTAGATACATCAGTCGTAGATCCATTACTTAGGGACTAGTGACATAGCCTTACTTCCTTCTCACCTTCCCTTTTATACACTCCTCTCACCACTACAAGACCACAGTCACTTCCCCTCTGTCCAAAGCATAGCTAAGAAAAAAACAGTAAGTAATGAAAAGCTAAAGAAGAAGAGATTTGAGAAAGGCAAAAGTAATTGGTTGGTGTTAAAGACCATCTGGGATTAATAGATATTTATCCTCAATGGCAAGCCAAAATAAATGACCACACTGATGAGAAATACAAAAATAAATTGTGAATAATATATATTCCTAAGAAACTTGCTGCCTATTAAGGGAAATAAAACAAGAATTTAAATTATTATAACATGAGTTAGTATAAGAATCACATCAGTGGTTTATACTAATATATTTAGTATATTTAGTATATTTGGTTGGGAAAATCAAGGAAAATGATCAGAGATTTTAAGTGATCAGGGATTGGAAGAAACACAAGCAGATACAATGGCTCGAGGTTCTAAGGACAAAAATATACAAGGAGGCCTATTAGCACTTCAGTGTGTATAGTATATAAGAAATACTGTGAAATACAATTGGGGTGTAAGATTGAGGCCAAAGTAAAAGTCCTAACAACCACCTAAAAAATATGGAGAAAGAATGAAAGATACTGAGCAAGAAAATGATATCAAGAAAGCTACACCGATATACTATCAATTAGTGATGTGTAGACTGAATTGGAGAAAAATGCATTGGACATAAGCTAATCACAAATCAGTTGAAATAGTCCATCAGAATATTCATGTTTTAATTAGCATACTAGCAATGAGAATTGACAGAAGGATTGGTAAACAAACAAAGTTATTTTACAGTCATAACTCTTATGTTGGGTGGCCCACTTTTTATTTTATTTTATCTACTGTGATAAGAACGCAATGGATTCTTATCATCTTAAAAACAATGTTTTACTACAAATCTCTGTAGCTAATTTATCTTGCCTACCTGTGCCTAGTTTGTGACACCCAACAGGTCAACGCTTGCTTGGACTAACTTGGAAGGTGGAAGACTGCTAACCCTGAGGAGCCACAACATCCAGAAGACTAGAGATGGGCCTTAAGGGGGTTGGGGGGATACCAGGAAGCTCCCTGGTGGACAATCAGGTACAAGTTAATTATTCTGCCAAACTGTTGCCATGCCTTACTATCTGCCTTGCTAACCTGAAACAAACACCTGCACTCAGCAAAACTCTATGCTTTGCTGTTTCTCAATGAATCTGGAAGTTTCAGTCAGTTTGGGACTCCATTTTGATGGAGTCACCTGACCTTCCTCAAAGAAACTCACTGTCTCTCCCGTTGTCATTTGTCTCTCTCAGGATTTGTTGGCCTGAACCCAGCACCTGACTTTGTGCCTATTGATTAAATCATCTTGCTCCTCACAACCACTATTCCATCCTGATTCTATGAATTTGACTACTTTTGATGCCTCAAATAAGTAGAATCATGTGGTATCTGCCTTTCTGCTACTGGCTTATTGCACTTAGCATAATGTTCTCAGAATTCACCTACACTGTCACATATTGCAGAAAGTCTTTCTATTTTAAAGTTGCATGTAATCTACTGTGTGTATGTGGCACATTCTACTTTCCATTTATCTGTTGGTGATCATCTAAGTTGTTTCTCCATCATAGATATTGTGAATCATGTTTCAGTGAGCGTTGGAACTCTATGGGACCTGCATGCTAGGAATAGTACAGGAGCATACAGTCCTGATTTCAGTTATTTAGGAAAAATACCCAGAAGTGGGATTGCCAGTTCATGTGTTAGTTCTGTTTTTAAAGTTAGGGAAAATGTCCATGACATTTCCCTTAGTGGCTGCACGATTCTGCATTTTGTGTTCCGGTAATACACAAGGGTTCCAATTACTTCACATCTTTACCTACACTATTTTTAATAATGGTGGTGGACAGTGGTGGGACTTTATTCCACTGGGGCTTCAATTTTCACTTCCATGATGACATGATATTTAGCAAGTTTTTGACATACATTTAGGCTTTTTTTTCAAGGTATTTTTGTGTCTCTGGAAAAATGGTGTTTATTTTTAATTGTATTCATAGTTTGTTTTTTACTCTTAAATTGTTTGAGTTCCTTGTACATTTTTGAGATTAATGCCTTGCTAGAATATAACTTGCAAATACTTTTTCCTTTGTATATTTATTGTTTATCTTGCTGTACAAAAAATATTAGTTTAATATAATCTCCTTTATTTTTTTTTTTCTGTGCTTTTGGTATCATGTTCATGAAAACACTCCTTAGTCCCCTGTGTTTTTTCCAGGAGTTTTACAGTTTAGTCTTTGACTTGGGTTTTTTTCTCTTTAATTCACTTTGAGTTCATTTTTGTGTATGGCATAGAACCTTCTTTTGCATATGAATATCGTTTCCACCTTTTGTTGAATACAACACCCTTTCCCCATTGTATACAATTAGTACACTTGTAGATGATCAATTAGCTATATATGTGTTTATATTGGTGATTTATTTCTGGTACTCCATTCAGTCCCACCGAATTTTAAATCCATCTTTAATATAATCCCATAATGTAATATGGCTTGAAATCAAGAAATGCAACACCTTCAGCTTTGTTTCAAGGGTAATTTCATGGGTAATTTATGATCTTTTATAGTATTCTTATTCCACTTATTGTCATTATTATTTTATTGTATTATTGTTATTATTTGTTGCTGTTTTACAACAGAAAAGATAAGTAAAAGTTGATCATAGAGAAGTCAGCAATAAATAGTCAGGAGCCAATGATTTAGATTAATCTAAACCTGTATCCCTGGGATTCAAAAAATACTAATAAAGATTCCTCAGAAAATAAACTCCATAGAAAGCATCTGCATCCTATATAATATTATAAAGTAGAAAAGTGGGCTTGTGGTATAAATAAATTTGGCTCTGAATACTGGTTGTTTTGCTTACAAGCTCAATGAAATAATCACCCATTTAACATCTTTGAGCTCCTATTTCCTTGTCTTGTATATGGAGACATACCATGGAGCATATCATTAAATTTGGATGACATAAGGTTTTTGGCAGATTCTAGATGCTTGGATGAGTAATCAAAAAAGTAGAAAGAGAGAGAAAGACTGCTCCAGTGTTTTAAACCTGAGTGGGTAGCTGGGAAAATAATCATGCAAATATTAAAATCAAGGAGTGTGCAACACATTGGGAAAAATTTTTTTTTCATTTTAACTGTTTCCATGTTCTGTGACTACTCTATAAATCTTATACCATTGCTAAAGCCAGTTTATAGAATAGAGACTTTCTCATTAATGTGCATAAATAAATTCCAAGCAACATTTTGCCTTGTGGTAACCTCACTTCCTCATCATTGCTGCTGTTTATTTTTACTTGTTTTTGCTGTTCATTTCAGAATAATATGTTCTAGATAAAATAAAATACAGAAAATTATCCCTGACTGGGTCTTGAAGACTCAGAATCAGGATGTCTCAGACACTTAATGCTAATACTGTCCTCAACTCTAACCAAACAATAGAATCACTTTTTACCTGTATGTTAGAGCATACAAGAGAACTTAAATATAGGTATCTTCAAAGCTTGTATATATCCCACTTGCATTATACAATTAACAACTTAAACAGCCCACTGAACTGAACAGTTTTAGAAATCCACTAAGAAAAAGTATTGTCTTGCTGAATCAGACTGGCTATTTACTTCGACTTATTCTTAGCCTTAAGTTATTTTATTATTTGGAAAGAAACAAAATATAGGAAACAATTTTCAAAAAGATTCATGTTACAAAAGGTAATGAGCTCTGAAAAAGGGAGTAATAAACAATTTGGGCCCTACCAATGCCTCTCTATTGCCTAGGTAGAGTTTTCAGGCCATGGCACATGAAGAAGGAGCATAGATGGAGTCCAGTGTTTTCCCTGGGTTGAGGGGATGTAGCTGGGAGTTGGAGGAAGCCTTAGCAGCAAGACTTTGTGGAGCAGAGAAACAAAGGAGAAAACTCTAGAGATCCGTAGTGTCCCTATCTGCAGCCAGCTCATGTATGTGAACATAATAGAGACCAGGAAAAGAACCACCCAGAGGATATGAGAAAACAATGTCTAGGGCCCACTCAGAAAGAAAGAATTGTTTCTATTCTCATTAGCAAATTCTAAAACCTTATAATTTCAAAACCATTGGATAAACTAGAAAGATTTGGCGTTAATACTGAAGAAAATGTTACTCTAGACTGAACCCTACTTTGATATCACAAGTTAAAAATCCTTAGCAATACCCTCAAATCAAATTGTTTTCAACTAATTTAATTTCTTCAAATAACAAAATTTATGTACAGGAGTAAAAGAAATACACAGAACACAACAAGGTAAAATTTACATCTGTCATTCAATTAAAAGTCATTAGGCATGCAAATAAGGAAAATATAACCCACAATGAGAAGAAATATTAATCAAAAATGACACAGAAATGACACAGATTAAAGAATTAGTGGAAGCAGACATGTGTAGTTAGTATAATCATATTATGTATGTTTAAGAAACAAGAGTTTCAATAGCACATCTTAAGACACATGGAAAGTAAAAAATGAACCAAACCTAAAAATAAAAAATTAAAATTTTTAAGAAGAGTAATATACTGTATGTTATTAACAGCAGGTTAGATTTGCAAAAGCAAATATGAGTTAATTAGAATACATAGCAGTAGAAACTATATTAAATAAAACACAACATCTAAAATAACTGAGCAACTGAATTTGAACAAAAGAATTTGAATACTATAAAAGAAGCTACAGGGAAATACATGAAAAAATAATGGCCAAATTATATCTGGAATTTAATGTTACAGACACACCCACATATCCAGATGATAAAAGAAGAACTGAAGAAATGGGAAATTCAAAAAGGTAATGACCTAAAAGATGGCAGAAATAACATACATACTGACCAATATAGGCATGGGAGAAACAAAGTTTAAAAACTGGAAGAGCTGTGGAAAGGGATATAGCTCAGCAGCACAAGTACCTGCCTGGCAAGGGTGAGCTCCTGAGTTCCATCCCTGGTACCCAAAAAAAAAGTACATTACTTAATTAATTAAAATCAGAAGAGCTGATCAAAATAGCTAAAAACATGAATGACAAATTTACCAAAGACATAGATTCCACAAAAATATGCCAGAGAGAAATCCCAGAGATAAAAATACCTTATGGAATCTAGAAACAGGAGAAAAGACCAATGAGAGGTCAAGGTTTTAGAAATTGAGGAAGAAAATGGAAATTCATGATGAATTACTCAAAGAAGCCTTAACAATGATAAGAGAACAAGACAAATTTATACAGTACCAGATGACACAGAGAAGACAAAGCTAATATTAACCAGAGTTAAAGAGAAATTAGAAGATAGCACAGACAGAATAAAAAATCAGTTTATATAAATTATAATGGAACACTTTCAAAATATAGACAAGTGAGGCTTATAGAACACCAATTAACTACACTGAAAAAGACACTGTTCACCACATATCATAATCAAAATCACACATGTAACAAAAAGACAAATCTTAAAAGCTGTCAGAGAAAAGGAAAAACTCATGTGTAAAGATTAAAAATAACTTTAAAGACAAAGAGAGCTTCGAGTGAAGTGTTTCAAGCTCTAAAAGTAAACAACTTCTTACCCAGACTAATATATCCTGCAAAAGTATCTTTCAAAATTGGTGGAGAAACAGGGACATTCCATGACAAAGAACATCTTAAAAGATACATGAACAAACCAGTACTCCAAAAAATACTCAAAAGTATCCTAGATAGAGACAAAACAGCCAAAAATCAGAAGGAATGAACACATCATGAAAGGCAAATAGATAGACCAAGAAAAAGGAAAAGTAATCAACAACAGAAAAAAAGATGCAATGACAAGAATAAACCAACACCTTTCAGTAGTAATGCTCAATGTAAATGAACTCAGCTCTCCAATTAAAAGATACAGAAGGAATCAAAGAATAGAATCCAACACTCTTTGCATTCAAGAAACTCATCTAGGGGCTGGGGATTTGGGTCAGTGGCCTAAGTGCCTGTCTGGCAAGTACTAGGTCATGAGTCCATCCTTGGTACCAAAAAAAAAAAGAAAGAAGGAAGGAAGGAAGGAAGGAAAGAAAGAAAGAAAGAAAGAAAGAAAGAAAGAAAGAAAGAAAGAAAGAAAGAAAGAAAGAAACTCATCTAATCCAAAAACAAATTCATAGACTGACAATCAAACATTGGAAAACAATATTCCATACACCAGGACACTAAAAGCAACCAGGGATAGCAATTTTATTCTCAGACAAAGTAAACTTCAAGATAAACAGATCACAAGCAGCAAAAAAAAAAAAAAAAAATCATTACGTATTAGCTAAGGAAAAAATTCAACAGGAAGAGATAACAATTGTAAATATATACACACACCAAATACCAAGGCACATAACTTCATAAAATAAACACTGAATGACATAAAAAAACAAATAAACACCAAACACAATCATAGTGTGTGATCTCAATACTTTACTTTCACAAAAATATCAACTAAACAAGCAAAAAATAAATGTCTCAGCTCAACCATATAAATGGATTTTAAAATATCATAGAATGTTCTACCACTCTACAACAGAATACATGTGCTTTTCAGTAGTGTGTGAAACTTTCTCTAAAATAGACCACATATTGGTCCATACAGTACATTTAAATAAATACAAAATAATCAAAATCACCCTGTGCATCCTATCAAATCATAATGCACTGAAACTAGAAGTCATCTACAAAAGAAACTACAGATTTCACTAGCAACTGAACATTAAATAACACATTCCTGGACACTCAACGGGTCACAGAAGAAATCAAGGAAGACATAAAATAATTCCTGGAATTTAGTGATAATGCCAATAGAGCATATCAGAACATATGGGACACAGTGAAAAAAGGCCTGAGAGGAAAATTGATTGTAGTCAGTGTTCATGTTAGAAAATCAGAGCAAACACAAATGAATAACCTGCCCATACCCAAGGCTATTTTGAGACCAAAAAAGCAGGAAAGAAAATACAAGTAATCAATGAATTGAAGAGCTACCATACTCCTTTGAAAGAATAAACAAAATAGACATACCATTAGCCAAATGTACTGACAAAGAGAAAGGACTCAGATCAATGCAATTATAAATGAAAAGATAAAAATCATAAGACATTGCCAAAATCAAGATCATTAGTAACTACTACAAAAAACTGTAAGCCAACAAACTGGAGAATCTTGATGAAATTAACAGATTCCTAGACATATACAAACCACCAAAACTGAACCAAGAGGACTTAAAAATTCTAAACACCCCAATAAAAAGAAATGAAATGAAGCAGTAATCAAATACCCACCAACTAAGCAAATCCCTGGACTTGATGGATTCACCATTGTATTCTATAAGACCTTCAGGAAGGTTACAACAACAATTCTTAAACTCTTTAATGAATTTGAAAGAAAAGGGGTACTTCCAATCTAATTTCAAGAAGCCAGAAGCTGGTTCCAAAGTAAGACAAGAATCCAACCAAAAACTGGCAAGCCAGTTTCTTTAATGAAATATAGACACAGCAATCTACAGTAAGACTTTGGCAAATAGAATGCAACAACTCAACAAAAGGGTCATACATCATGACCAAGTATGTTTCATCCCAGGAATGTAAGAATAGTTCAACATACACAAATCAATAAATGTAAACATACACCATATAAACAAAATCAATCACAAAAATCCTACCATCATAAAAATAGATACAAAAAAAGCTTTTGATGAAATGCAACACTCATTCATGATTTTTTTTAAAAAAAAAACATTTTTTTTTTAGTACCAGGAATCAAACTCATGATCTTAAACTTGCTAGACAGGCACTGTGCTGCTGATTTATATCCCCTGCTATATTTTTCTTGTGTTTTGTTTTGTTTTGCTTTGTTTTGTTTCTTGGTACTGAAAATCAAACTCAAGACCTTGTACTTGCCAGACAGGCACTTGTGCCGCTGAGCTATATTCCTGGCCCTTTAATATGCTAAAAGCCATTCTTGATAAACCAACAGCCAATATCAAATTAAATGATAAGCTGAAAGCTTTTCCTCTAAAATCAGGAACAAGACAAGAATATACACTATTCTATTCAATATAGTACTTGAAACATTAACTAGAGAAATTAAACAGGAGAAAGAAATAAAAGTGGTATGTACAGCACAAGAAAAAATCAAATTATCATTATTTGCAAATGACATGACCTTTTAAATAAAAGACTGAAAAGACTCTACCAAATAATTCTAGAATTAATAAACAAATTCAGCAATACAGAAGGATAAAAAATCAATGCAAAAAAATACATAGAATTCCTGTACACCAATAATGAGTGCACAAAAAAAGAAATTAGGAAAACAATACCACTCTCAGTAGCATCAAGAAAAAAATAAATACTTAAAAATTAGTATAACCAAGGAAATGAAAGAGTACTACAATAAAACCATAGAACTCTGAAGAAAGAGATCAAAGGAGATACCACAAAATATAAATACATACTCTATGTCTGGGTAGGCAGAATGAATATTACCAAAATGGTCGTACTCCCAAAACTTATACACAGATTTAATGCAATACCAATAAAATTACTAACTGCATTCCCCATAGAAGTAGAAAAAATGTTCCAAAATTCTTATAGGGCCAGAGGAGATCCAAAATACAAAAGCAATCTTTGTGACACAAGCAAAGCACGAGAGAACAAAGTTCCTTCTACATACCTTAAATTGCCTCATTTAAAACCCCATTTTTGAACTGGGGATGTAGCTCAGTGGTAGAGTTCTTGCCTTAAATACAGAAGTCTCTGGGTTTGATCCTCAGAGCTACCAAAAAATAAGTAAGTAAAGCACTGTTCTTCACTCATAGATAAATTTTAGTTTTAAAATGTACCAAAAAAGAATTCTATTTTTAAAATGTACTTTTATTTATGAAATGATGAATTTTATTTATTTCTTCATGTCCATAATGCACAAAATTGAAAATTGACCATCAAAACAGGACCTCTAAAACTTTTTCTGGAGACACTTTGGAAATTGTCCAAATGAAAGAGATGGTAAGATAGAGTTTATTGGCCAAAACAATTAGAGAAAGTTATTAGTATTCAGTGAATAACACAGTAGATAGTTGGTCTACCCCTAGAGAGATGCAGATAAAATTCTAGAAGTCCATCAGACAAAATTATAAACATAACCGTGGCTATACTTCCCTACCTCCCACAACCAGTCCTTAAAGAGGATTCTCGAAACTGTAAGGTATTGAAACCTGCATCAAACGAAATTTTCTTGGTGAACTCCCAAAGTAGCTTGAAATTACCATGATTTAGCACTGATCAAAAAGTCAAAAAGCAAAATAATCACATCAGAATAAATCACATGTCAGACATCAAAATACACAAGCATGGTTTGTGTCTGAATATTTGTTTCCCTAAGTACATTGAAAGCAATTAGAAAGTAATTAAGACAAAGCAAACTATCCTGTGCTCTCCTAGCCATGTGCTGATTCACTTACAATTCAGTTTTACCCAGTTTTAATTTTCCTGAGGTATAATCTGGCAGTGTGTGAAACCAATTGATTCCTTTATTTTATTTCTAATTTTAAGCCACAAATCTCTGGAGACATGCTGCATTTCTTTTTTCTCACTTTACCTCCAAAATGAAGGGACCAGAGCACAACTGATTTTAACAGTGTGGATTAGGGTGTGGTAAAGTCACCCTACATGTGGTGGTCAGTGGAGATCGTGTGCACCCTCCACATATGGGCACAGTGCAACTTCCACTAAGGCATGGTTACACTGTGATGGCAGAGCAGAGGAAGCCAGGGCCCTGCCTCTGCCCTCCATTCACAAAACTAAATTGATGCTAATTAATTCATGATTAGTTCATTTCAACCAATATACAAACCTAAGCTTTTGCTGAGTGATGTAATATTTCAAAAATGGGACTGTGCAATGGAATTTATTGGACTTCCTGAAATCAATGTAATTGTTTTTGCTGTTCACATATTAGGCATAGTCTCAGGGGGAAAAGCTGATTCTTCTCATGTAATACTCTTTCCCCCAAGTTTGAATGTCTGTCATCTTTCTCAATATACTCACTTCGTTAAATTGTTTATGGCTTACAAGAGGGTCACAAAGTCTGAGTAGCACAATGACTGTCCTGACAGATTTAGACAATAAAACCACCAGATTGTTATATAAATGTTTTTCTCAGAGGCCATTTCTGAAACACATACTAAATGCAAATATTGAAACACCTGCATGCCAAGCACAACTCTTTTAACAGATGTTAATCCCTGTGCATTTAACCAATGGATTTAGATCACATAAATGTAACTTACCCCCTTTAGACCATCTTGGAAAAGTACCAATTACCTTATTTCAGTCTGACAAAGAAATTCTTAGTCCCTTTATTATAGTTTCAATTTTATTCCTGATAATAAGAATATCCAAAAAGCAAACAAAAACAGAAGGAAAAGAAAGAAAACACAACCTGAAACTCAGGCATACTATTTGTACTACATTCAGAAGTAATTATGTAAATTGTCTATTTGTAGCATAGAAAATTTGCAAAGATCAATAAGGCTATAATTTTTTATAATATACAAATTCAATTTTCTGTGGCTCTGAACATTGAAAGCTTTGATTTAATCCATCACTAATTAGAAAAGGCAGTTGCCCTTTCTTCCTTTTTTTCTCTGAGGACGGATAGGAAGCCTAGTGCATGGTTCAAGCCTACTCAAAACGTTTGGTTATTTCCTTTTTGGGCTACTTCAGAGAGATCTTTTTAATCCTCCTTCAACCATCTCCTGAATTTTCATTATGAATCATCCTTATGAGTCAATTATTTAATAATAACAGAATTTATTTTGGTGCAGATCCTGTACTGGGTACTGGACATATATCATCTCATTTTTTTTAAACAGCCCTAGAAGTGGCTTTCAACATATTCTGGTAAGATAACTCAGCAAGTGCATGTACATTAACCTGACTCACACAGTCCATAAGATTTTAACCCAACTCCAAATGCTATCCTTTCTAGTAAGCAACAATGTCTCCCACGCATCTGTAAAATACTGTTCTGTACAGGAGCCTTCTGTTGCTATTTTAAAACCCTGTTCTTCCTTTCTTCTTAAGAGATACCAAGAAAAAATGAAAATAGTTACTTACATTTCCAGACTATTTCACATACACACATTAGTCTCATGCTCTGCCTCTGTACCAGGAGCCAAAGTTACACGACTTGCACACAGAATTTGCCTCGCTAGTTTTCAATAAACATGAACTTGTTGCCTGATTAATTCATATCTAGAATTCTGCCTTCCACCTTGCTGTTACCTGTCTTCTACATATTGCAAGGCGCCATTTGTCCAAGAAGCTTCTGGATAAAATCAGAGCCAGCCTTGTCTCATAAGAGTCCCTTCCGTTCCTATATTTAATCAGAGATAAATCAGCACGTGTCACTAACACACCAAGATTAAACTTCAGTAAAGTCAAGTCAGGAGCTGGCTATGGAATCCTGGCATGCTGCAGCTATGAAGTCATAAAAGCTTTCAGATTCTTGGTCTAGGAATCCTTTTTCTTTCGTCCTTCAGCATGACGAGTTAGAAATTATGGCCAATTATTTTTCATTTTGTTACCATATACATGCTTTCCAAGTCTGTCCTTTTCTCATTTATATTCTTCACATAGTGTTGAGTCCCATGGTGGATACAGAAGAAGTTCTAAAGGTGATTTCTGCCCTCGAAGATCTTAGATCTTCCTTAACTCATGAAACCATTACTAGCAAGGAGGTATATATTAGAAGATAAACACAAAAATTTTGGTAGAAACTATAACTACAATGAAAGATCAAAGAAAGAAAAAAATTTCTCTAAAATGTAGGCCCCAGTAAGACTGAAAAGTGGTAATTTCTAAAATTTTTATTTTCATGGCCATTAGTATATAAATGGATATAAAAGAGTGAAGGTATTGCTGAAAGTTCTTCATCAGAGTCTCATTTCTGCATGTCTTGCAAGAACAGGCACCAATTGTCATTGTTCTAAATTATCTCCTTGAGATCATTATGTAAAATAACAACCCTAGTTATGCTCCTACCACTTTGCCTTGAAGACCTATATTATCAGTGTTTTGGGCTCTTTCCTACTGTTATTTATTTGTCTTTTTTGTTTCATGTTTTTCTAGTAACTTGTTTTATTTTGCTTTGTTTTTCCCTCTAATACAGAAAGGATAGGTATACAAGTAGAGATTTATACATGCATAGAACATCTCCTAAACAGTTTATGAGAATCAATTATATAATGCATGATGAAATGAACAGCTACTTTGAAGAAAATGAGACGTTATGTATTCATTGCTGATTCTGTAATGTCATGCTGTGAAATCCAGTAATGCCATTATTCTTTGTTCAGAGTGATTTTAGTCTGCTTTGTATTGTTTAATTTCAACATACATGAAAGTATAGACAGCTATTTTGAAGAGAACAAGAGACATTATGGCAGCCATTGTTGATTTCCCTATTGTCTGGTTTTGAAGGCCTACAAAGCCTTCATCATTCTGTTCTGATCAGTTTAATACTATTTTGTTTTGTATGAATTCATTGTGTGTGAAGATATGGACAAATATTTAGAAGAAAACAAGAGACATTATGGTAGCCATTGATGATTTCCTGTTGTCTTGCTTTGAAATCTGTATTATTTACATTGTTTTCTTCTGATCAGCTTTGTTCTGTTTTGTAATGTTTAGTTTTACCCTCCTTAAAATAAAATTTTTTAAAAAAGAAAACAATAATAAATAGTTTTCTTGAAGAGGTTGTACCACTGACCACCTTGGAAGACAGATTACATCTCCCTCCTCCCTCATGAGACAAAGGAACAGACATGCCCATTGTCCATTATAAAAGATTAAGTTCCTTAAGGTCAGGGTTCCTATCTTACTATACAACCCACTGCATGTACAGGTGTCACCCTGCCCTCTTTGTCATCCAATTACAAATGGAGCTTGGAGTATTGACACAAATGCTCTCTGACTCTCTGGCTAGTGCTGTTGATTCATGAGCTGTAGAGGGCTAACTTATCAGCTGGCAAGTACAGTAATATGTAAGAACTTTCACAGTTTCTAAAATGCATCTGTGCTGTAGAGATAGAGACTGAATAAAGGTCTAGAAACAACATATAGGGGCAGATACAGAGAAAAAAAGATGATATCCCAATGTATTTCTAGATAGTATCACTGCAGTTGATCCTTATAACTTGACCAGGAATGCAGCCAGCCAGCCAGCTCTGTTAAAGCAGTCAATTATAACCCAAATTTAAATTGATTACATTGCAAAAGGAATTTTTCCACGTGCTATTTAAGGTAGTGAAATGACACATTGAGTTGAGTTATCACAGTCAGGAAAGAATAAATCATTTCCCTCAAAGTGACCAACACATCACGGTGGATCTTAACGAAAGCTCCGACCCACATTGTGAATCAATCCTGAATGCTGTAACAAGGTACTGTGAACTAGATGACTCATAAACACTGTTTCTCACAGCTCTGGAGATGAAGTCCATGACCAGGGTGCCAGGACAGTTTCTGGTGAGAATTCTCTTTGGGGTGCTAAACTGCTGAATTCTCCTTGTATTCTCATGGGCAGAAAGAAGGTGAGCAACTTCTCCAGGGCTTCTTTTTAAAACCTCTCCTCTCATTCACAACACAACGCCCTCCAAAGGCTCAACCTCGGTCACCTGGAGGGCTAGGATTTCAATATGTGGGTTTGGAAGGGACACAAACATTAAGTCCATAACACCCACTATGATTTCTATCACTCAACAATTTTCTTCTTAGTTAATTAAATTTAGACTTCACCAGTCATGCTTCCTTTCCCACTTCAGTCACCAGAAAGTTCTGAACCAAAGTGAAGTCAGCATTCCTCAGCCTGAATCATTCTTCTCTAATTCTTCCCAGTTTTGGCCTTTACATTGAATTTTCTCTGGTCTTGACTTTCTGTTTACTCATACTTGTAATCTTGTTCCACACATGAATGTGTACTACTTCAAGCATATTCTGAACTAAGTAGACTAAGTAGATCATTGATCATTTATATAATTAGTTTTGATGGGTCTATTTACTGTTCACCCAAAAGCTCACCTTGTTTTCTCAATCTTTCTAAGGTGAAGTGGAAAGTCCAGTTACATGCACACTGAGCAAGCAGTGTGCCTCTGATTTTCTGCTCCTTCAGGAAACTATAGGAGTTGAGAGAGGGAGAAACGAAATCAGAGAGAAACAACCTAAATTCTTCCCCAAAAGTCACATAGCTGCACATGACAATGGAAAGAAAGCATGACACCCAGACTGAGTCTCCATAACATACAACTTTCTCTGCATCAAAGCCTACAAGGTCTGTGCTTGTAGATCACTATGCACATAATTGGAGGTCACCTTAACATACACAGACTGATGGCATCATATCAGGAACTTGTACTCCTGCTAAATTGCACTTTTCACCTTCAAGTTCCTTTACAAGCATTCTCAAAAATGTGTTGACACAAAGTACCATGTGGTTTAATTAAATTGAAATAATTCAGGGCAAAGAATGGTACCTGGACAACTGGACAATTGGAAGATGCTTTCCAAATGTTGTTCTTCCAATGGAAGTATGTGGAATCCGTAAAATAACAATAATTATTTCAGCACCATAAATCAAGCTAAAATATTTGTTTCCAGAACTGTCCAGCAAAATGAACACCTTCCAGAACTAAGTCATCTGAACAAAATACAGCTGTCTGGAAGAACAGTGGAATTTCTGTGTTTTTCTTTTTTTAAAGTAAGCTAGTACATTTTTGAATCATGGATAATTGGTAAGATTTATAATATCTTATTGAAGAATCAAGGGAAAGGATAAAGAAGAGAATAATGCAATGCTCTGAAAGAAAGTTTTTATTTTTATTTAAAGGGATCTTCTGTACAAGGCAATTAAGTATGCAAAGATAGGGGCTTCAAACATGAAGAGTATAGGGCATAACATAAAGCTGTTTTGAACAACTGTGCAAGACAGGAAAACAGATGAAAAGAGAGGATCCATTTTACTATCTACTCCCATTGTGACAAACCAAGATTACACCTACCTGAAATAGTAATACCCTGCAGGGCTTAAAACCTGGAATTTAGGACTAAGAAGAATGACTGGATTGATCAAAGCCAGGTTCTATCACTTCCTCTCTTTGTTTTTGTTAAATTTGCTGTTTCCTCATCTGCAAACCAGAGATAGAAAGCAAGTTGAAAAGTAAATGAAATAGTTCCCAGAAAGAACACAAAATAATCCCTGTTCCATGTGATATTATATAAGTGTAGTTTTTATTGTTGCATTGATAAAACAATAGAATTTTCTGCAACCATGCAATGTCAGATGCATTCTGTACTTGAAATTTAATGACTTCATATTTTGACCTGTTTTACAGGGAGAAGTCTACTTTGTTTTCCAAAGTGCCTAAGAAAATCTGATTCTGATATGCCTAAAAACATATCTACTTCTTCAGACCATGCAGTTGCATTTATTACTAAAAATATCATCTGTCCCTCTAATTCTCAATAAATATCAGAAAGTTTGGCACTATGAGATGACAAATATTCTAAGTAAATCCTTGCTGGAGATTCCAAACAGAAGATAACACATTCTGAAAGCTTCTCATATGCCAAACACAGTGCTTAATTTTAAGTACTTAGCAGACTTCTCAACTGGCATTTCAATAAAGTCTATCTTCTAAGATATTACAGAATATTAAATCCATAGTTGCTGGCTGTGTTTTAAGGAGATTCAAAAACTAACTTGAGTCCATAAAAGGTAACTGGTAGTCAAATCTACTATAACACTAATTTATTTATTTTACTATTGTTAAACAGTTATATTTAAAGAAAGGAGATATTATTAAAACATCACTATAGCAAGGCCCACTTGTGACAAATATCAATCATATATCAAAGTACACATATATATAAAACAGGTTGACAATAACTTCAGCTGTAAAATGCAGTGTTGCTTATGAAATAACAGTTGATCTAAAAATCTATAAAAGAACCGTAAATTAGAGATATAGGGGAACAAAATTCCTTACCTACTATGTGTCTGGTGCAAGTTCATGTTCTCTAAAATCAAAGAATGAATTTTAGGAACAACAGAGGTTAAGAGCAGAAATACTTATTGAGAGAAAGAAAACTCTATCTAAGAGAGAGACAGAAGGGGTCCCGAGTGGGTTGCCAAATATTCTGTCTTTTTTAAGGTTTTTTATAGAGTAAAACCATAAGTTGAGGCGGATCTAAAAGCAGGGAATACTATCTGAATGTCTATAATATTTCTAACTATCTCAGCTGCCTATAACATTAGTTTTATAAGTCACTGTTACCAGTCACAAACTAAAAGTTGTCAATTTCAGTATGTCAGTGAGGATATTTGATTTTTTAAAAATTTTATATTCTAAATAATCTAATAAGTTTGAGGAATTGTACAAATTGAGAAAACACGTAATTATTAATTAAAGTCTGTGTAGCATTCTTCAGATTATAAAACACTTTTGTTTTATCCCTTTTACTGGTCTATTCAACTTGACCTGGTTCCAGTCTAATGTCAGGGACTCACAAATTTTTTAGTACAGTGCCAGATAGTAATTGCTTAAAGCTTTGAAACTACATAATATCTATTGCTACTCAGTTCTACCTTTGTATGTCTAAAAGCAGGCATAGGCAATGTCCAGAGACAATATTTATCTCAACAAAGTTTATTTACAAAAACAAGTAGAAGGACAGATATGTTGACACCCTTCCAATTCTTCTTTCTGTCTAAATGAATCCATTTTTTTAACTCCCTTATATTAAATCAAAGAGGAAAAAGTCCACATGGACAATTAGTGAACATCTATTCTATCAAATATCTGAAGATAAAAATGGAGAACTGATTTAGAATGTGATCACACACCTCAACTGTAAAAGCAGCCCTAATTTAGTGCTGCTCAGTTTTTTTTCTGTTTGGATATGCAGATCACGCAAGAAATATACTTAAAAGCTATTTCCAAATGTTTCTGCTAACAGAATGTTTCTGAATGTTTCCTCCAACAGGAGACTTTTAAAAAAGACAAAACTTGCACTCAACCTGTTACTCTCTCCGCTAGAAAAAGGCAAAACGTAAATTGAAAAATGCAGTGCATAACAAGAAAATGCCACATTCAGATGTGTGGTTGCTTTGATTTCTTCCTTTCAAATGAAAACTAAGTGTTATCCTAACCAAATTTTGGAGTAAAACTAAAATATTTTATGAAAAAAATAATATAGGGTAGGAGTAAACCCCTTCTTAAACATTTATTCATTTATTCTTTCTTTCTTTCTCTTTCTTTCTTTCTTTCTTGCTTTCTTTTTTTTTTTTTTTTTTTTGACAGGGGGAGGTGGATAGTGAAAGTAACGGACTACTTTGTACCATTACTATTCAGGAACTGGAAACACAATAGTGTGAAAATAAACTAAAATTTGCAGGCCTTGTATTTTGTAATAAAAGAGAGGAAACAAACAAAGTAAAAACTTAAAATGTGATATATTAGATGACAATGAGTAACACAGAGAAAAATAAAGTTGAAAAGGGGAATAAGAAATTTAAGGGACTGGAAAGTTACAATTTCTTATGAATCAGCCAGAAAAATCCTCATTGAGAATGTGACGTTTGAGTATAGAAACAAACACACTAAAGGAAACAGTAGTCTAGGCTGAAAGAACAGCACATCCAAATATCCTGAGGTAAATGTATATCTGATAAATTGGAGAATCAAGAACAGAAGCAGAGAAATCAGTCAGAAGAATATTGCAGGAATCAAGGGAGCTATTTTATGTTTTGGACCAAGGCGTTAGCAATAGAGATTTTCCTATTTCTATTTAATCACCTCAATTGACGCATCCTAGAAAAGAAACAGAGAAGTGGTTTTAAAAACAATCAGAAAGATGGCTTTAAAAACAATCTTGGTGCAGTTCAGCAGCCTTTCCTTAGTGTCCAGGGAGCCCAGACAAAAAGAATGTGGTCTGAGAGCCATATTCAGAGAGACTATTCAGAGATTTTATCTGAAATAACAAAAACTCTAAATTAATAACAGTAAGTTAAGGCATGAAAGAAAAGGGCAGTAGAGGAGAGACCCATAAATTCACTGTCAGTTTCTGAATAAAGTGTAGATACCAGTGTTTCTCATTAAGTATGTCTGTGTTTATTTCTAGTTTACTAAATCAGAGCTTATCTGGATTATAATAGGGGCTGATAAGCTTTTACATGAATTTCTCATGCAGGAGTCAAATTGGCTGACCTTGTTCTTACAATTTGGGTATTTTTTATTTGTGTTTGCTGATTCCAAAATTTAACATTTTTTAAACTCCAATATATTTACTTGACATGATTCTGGTGCTATATTTGTACTTTATTGAAACAGATGAAACAGCAAAGGACCATAAAAACTATATCTTGTACATGGCCCTCAAATCTCTGGTATGTAAACACATGATACAGTTATAAAATTTAAAGAAAACATAGACAAAATACTATATAATATGGCTGAATTATTTTCCAATAGCTGTCATAACATGGAGATGTCATATAGCATCTTTCTCCCAGTAGGTATTCATATAAGTGATTGATGGGTTTTCAGAGACTCCTACACTTAAAGCTTCCTGAAGAGTACATTGATGGGAACATGTATGTCTCTGGAATTCTATAACTCAGCTTCAGGAACAAAAGACAAATCTGATTTTTCTTAGAAGAAATACTCATTCACTAGGATCTCTGCAGAAAAAGTAGGAAACTGAGTCCAAACGAGCCAAGGAGTTCTGTTTTACAGAGGAGGAAAGCAGGATGCAGAGAAACATTTCAGAGAAATCAGATGGAAAGCACAGTAGGGGAGGATACTTTGAGTCACCTAGAACAGGTACAGAATTTGGAACAGGTGGGCGAAGGGCCAGGTTTCAGAGCCATCACCGTGGTGTTCAAGGAGGTTCCCACACTCCGGGGTTAGCAGGGCATCATGAAAGCCTGACGTTCTCCAGTCCTCCTGCTTTATAAACCCCCTTCCCTCCAACAGGGACAGCTTCCTCTTCCTTGGCCACCATGTACATCTTTCAAGTGCCACTGGGAATAAACATGGATTCTCTTGCTCTTGAAAGCTCCCTGTAGCCAATTAATTAATGATTCTTTTGGATTTTCTCACTGGTCATTTGGACATCGTACAAAGATTGTTGGTGTATCTTACTCTTCCGCTAAACTGAAAGTTCTTTAAATGCTGAGAATGACCCTTGGTATACTTTAAATTGCATATGCATGGCAGAGTTTGATGTGCTAAGTACTCACAGGGTGCTTGTCACTACACATGAGTAAAGTTGAAAGGTAGGTAGCTTGACCTACCCACTCACTTTGTCTATGTCGCATACACCTGAATACGGCCTTGTCACTCTATCTTCAGTTGCCTTTGGGATACCCAGAGCCCTTTTTTTAATAGACAATAAAAATTCATTGTATTTGTGATGCATGACATGATGTCTTAAAATATGAATATTTTCTTTACAATGGCTAAATCAAACTACTTACAAAATATCTCTAACCTCCTATTTAATTCTTTGTGGTAATAACATTCCACATCTACTTTCCTGGCAATTTTCAAGGATATTATTAACTACAATCACTCTATTGTACAACAGATCTCTTAAACTTACTCTTCCTACCTAGATAAAATTTTGTACTCTTTGACCAATATTTTATTTCTACAACCATACACACACCGAGCTTCTGACAACAATCCTACACTCTGCTTCTAAAAGTTCAACATTTTCAGATTCCACATATAAAAGGGATCATGCTGCATTTGTCGTCTGTGATCAGTTTATTTAATTTAGCGTAATGTATTACAGATTCATCCATGTTGTTGCAAATGACAGAATTTCAGTATTGTTTGTGGCTGAATAGTATTCCATTACATGTATATACCACTTTTTCTTTCTTCATTCATTCATGGAGGAACACTAGGATTGGTTCCAATCATGGCTCTTGCTGGTCTTCATTTCAGTGTCACACTGAAACCTGTCTTCCAAACATCTCCAGATCCAGAATGATCCCTTTCCTCTGCCTACATAACTTGGCCTTTGCTTTCTAAGTGATCAGTGGCTCATCTCATTCATGTTGAACGGCCAATGAGAGTTTTTCTCTTGGGCATAGTTCCTAAAGTTCCCCCCAAAATGGCTAATAACTAACTCTCAAATGTAACGGCTGACCAGCTAGTACAAGAAATGAAGCAAGCAGCTGTCAGTACTATATGTGAACATATAAGAATGGACAAGAAATTTTCAATTAACAGAAAGTTGAGTACTTCAATACTCCTTCTCCATGTATGTTTATATATGAGGCTTTCATTTTGAAAATAACTATAACATCATTAACTTTCTGTACATAAAATATTTTCCATTCACAAAGAAAAGATCAAATATACTTGGTATGACAAATAAACTATAGCAAGCAAAAAAGTCACAGAATATATCCCATATGATTTCATTTATTTAAAGTTCAAAAATCAAAATAAAACAATATATGGCTTATGAACACATTGCTAGATGGCTAAACTCTAAGCGAAAGCAAGGAAATAATTAACACAAAATTCCCAGGCAAATAGCTACCTCCTTGAAAGGAACAAAAAGATTTGCTTTCTAAGATACAGCAGTATTTTATTTATTTTATTTTATTTTATTTTATTTTATTATTTTATTTTATTTTATTATATTTTTTAGCTAGGCAGTGGCTACTTGTTACATTATTGGCCATTAAACTTCATGTCTCCTTTCAAATGCATGGCACTTTTCACAATAACAAAAGAAAATCTAATATGATTAAAGAAAATACAAAAAAATCACTGAAATGCACCACTGAAAGTTCACTATTAACAACCTATTAATACATCTTGCTTTTCATATGTACACACACATACAAAGTTTTATGTGTACATAGGGTCATACACTATAAATACTATTCACAGTCTGCTTTTTACTCAACAATACACCAAAAGCAACATTTTAGGATGAACTCCTGGATGTATGATTGAGAAAAAATATTGTGAGCTTGTTAAGAGTTCTCAGAAAAGGAACCCTTTTACCCAATGTGATTAATTGTATTTTCCTTTGATGACATAGAATTCATACATACAAGAATACATACAAATAAGAATTCCATACATACAAGTCAAATTTCCAGAGAATACCACACAAAACTGACTTTTCCTAAGAAAGTAAACTTAGCCATACTACATCTCTTCAACGCAGGGTTACAGGCAGACTTTTTCACTTAAAAGCTAAATGTGCCTTTACTATGGAACAAATGTGCCAAAATGATACTCCTCATTTTCAACATTGAAAAAATAACTGCATTACATCAGAACCCATAAAATATTGAAAATGGAGAAGTGGTTTTCTCACTTCTGACATACATCTCATGTAAGACACAGATGTATGCAGCATTTAAATTCTGCTCTCTTAATAACACTTATTTCCAGCTAAAACCCTTAGTTATCTCCCGATCATGGGAACGTTTATGAACCCTAATTGCCTGTTACGACTACGCTAGTAAACTGTTGTTTTAAACTGACATCTCTTTTGGATCCAACTGTTCCCCTGAACAAACTGCTTGCTACACAGAGCCTCAGTGACTATTCCCTATGAACTTGAATTTTTCAATACAGCAAAGCCGCAACTGGTAATCATACACTTCACACTCATGGCTTTCTATAAATGTTTTAGTTTAAAATAATAAATGCTTTTAGAAATACCTCCACTTTGATAGGAAAACCCTATTCACCTCACAGCTCATTCCCACTTTTTAGTAATTTTTCTCTCATCAAGTTGACTCAAATTGAAAACATATCACCAAGAACTAAGCCACATAACAGGCTGACAGAGGTTCCTGAATTGGGGGCAGGAGGCCAATGAATGGGACCTGAGAACTCGCGGAGAAAGGGGTTTTTCTTATCAAAACATGATCATGAGTTTGGGAATGTGCTCACAAAAATAATTTTGGCTGGAGAAATTCCATGCTGTTCCAGCCATCCCCCAAACCACTTTTCTATCAGTCTGTAAGATTGTAAGACTCCACACCTACAATCCAAGGCTCTCATTTCCTCCTAAATAAACTAAATTAAATTTCTGTAGCTATAGCCATTTAAAAGGATTTCCCTTTTTAAGTGAATGCAATGTACAGGGAGACTTTCAACTCATTAAACATGTTAGAGGCTTTCAGAACAGCAGAACACACTAGACTTTATGAGATTTGAGGCAAACGTGATCAGACTGAATAAAAAATCTCATGCAACCAAGAAAACTCTACTGAGCAACTAGAAATGGAATAAATTCGTATTGGAACACGCCTGAGTACTATAACATTTAGATGACTTCCTTCCCTGTGTGATGTGCTGTTGTTCACATAACTCCTGATGAGCGAATTTGTTACATGGCACCTCATCTAAGAAAACATAAAATGGTTCATGCAAATTCATATAAAATAATTCATCTGAGTAGATATGAAAGATACACATGAGGGGACCCAAAGTTGCAGAAATATTGAACAAAATAGAAAGCAGATAAAATCCGTTTTATTTTCTCAGATAGCCCCCACACTTTACGTCAACGTCTCTCTTGGTTCATGAGTGTGGTAGAGGCCAGTCATGCTGAAAGGTTGCAGATCTTGCACATGGTAATTATACATTAACAACAAGTCTACAAATCTTCAGTCTTAAATACTTCTCTTTTAGTTCATGATTTCACAGGATCCATTCTCCAATGAGATGTGCATTAATGAAATTGATTTTCATGCCAAAGGAAAAAATTTCACATTACCCGGAATATATATTCAAATAGATAAATTTGAGATAGGAAGACCTTGAGACTTCGACCTCATGTGATTAATGTAATCATAAGACTCACCAGTTTGAGCTACTGTGACAAAAACAGCATGGTAGTGAAAACAAACAACAACAACAACAAAGACCTAAGGCTCAATAGAACATGAAAGAAGATGTAGAAACAGTTCCAAACACAGTCGCCTTATCTTTGATAAAGGGGTCAAACACCTTCACTGGAAGAAAGCCTCTTTAATAAATTGTGCTAGTAAAACTTCATATGCTGAAGATTAAACTTTTACACATATTTCTCACCATGTACTAAACTAAAATCAAAACAGATCAAAGATCTAAATATTAAAATAGAAATGCTTAATCTGCTGGAAGATACAATAGCCAAAATTCTTGAAGATATAGGAATAGGCAAAACTTTTATGACCAAAACCCTGGTCACACAGGAAATATTACAAAGAATCAACAACCAGGGTCACATATTTAAAAAAAACTTTTGCACAGCAAAAGAAACTACCAACAGATGCTCAGTGAAGTTCAAGCAGCCAGCAGGGCCCGGAACCCACCCGGGGCCCTGACTGCGTGCTTCTGTGGAATCCCAGCGTGCACGAGGCAAATTTGGAACTCCACGCCCAGGCAGTAAGACTATGCTCTGCGTCTGATACCACCCCAAGGCACACGAGAGGGACCAGCAGGCCTAACCAGACTATGCCCAGTGAACTCCAAGCAGCCAGCAGGCCCGGAACCCACCCCTGGACCCTCACTGCACACGCTCTTGTGAAATCCCAGCTCACGGGGCAAACTTCAACTCTGCGCCCAGAGGAACCTTGGACTACAGAGGATTATCTGTGCTAGTTTGAAGGGCGATTAAGTGACTGCCTCACCAAAGCAAGATCTCAGCTGGTTCCAGTCAGTGTGGTGAGTATGCCCCTAAAATAGAGGTGTACAGTGGCTAAATAGGGCCAGTAGTAAAGCTCCCTCCAACTAACTGTAAGACCTTGGTGAGTCTGACAAGAGTGAGGGTGACCCCTTCCTACACACAGAAAACATCAGGCAGAGTGAGGAGTGTGCCAAGAAGGACTCCCCCAACTGGAAGAAAATCAAAAGGGCTTATGAGACACACAGGCACACAACAGGGACACAGTAGAGCCTCAGCCAACACAAACACTATAGATAGGGAGATTTGATGACCTGGAATAACCTGAAGGTAAAGTAACAGCAGGAACTAAAAGTTGACCTACATCAATACTACTAGGCTTGTCAGCCCAGGAAGAATATAGGACTCACCCAACAAGCTCTGCAGCAGGAAGTCAGGTGACTGGTCCACCTATTCCTTGTGGGACTCAGCAACTGGACAAACATCAACCTTACAGTAGGACACCAAGATACACACTACCAACAGTTGACTCTAGTGGGTCTGAAGGACCAAACACTAACTCGAAAGAGGAAAATGGCAAAACGAAAAAGCAAAATGCAATCGGTAACATCCAGTCCATCAGCAGCAAGTACAAGAGACATTGAGTTAGAGGACTCCAAAAGTAATACACCAGAAATCTCTGAAAAGATAGAGAATGAAATATAAAAACAACTCCATAATGCCATAGAGGAAATCAAATTGGAAGTATTCTCCCATGTAAAGATAGAAATAAAAACCTTAGTAAAGGAGTTGCTGAGCACAGCTAAAGAAGAAATAGAGACAAAAGTACAGGAGCATGCAAAACTGATTGAAACCTTGAATGAACAATATAGAAAACAAGCAGAATTCATGAAGCAAACTGAAAGAGACATCCAAGAAACAAAAAATTCAATTCAAAGCATGCAAAACCATTTAAATGAAGCTGAGGATAGGATTTCAGACCTTGAGGACAGGATCACAGTTAGTGATTGTGAAAGGGTAGAACTCTTAAAAATCAAGCAGCATGAAATGACAATCCAGAAGCTTCAAGATGATGCCAAGAGCAACAATATAAGATTAATAGACATTAGTGAAGACGCTGGAGTCAATACAAGTGACGTATTTAAAATATTCACAGAAATAATAGGAGAAAATTTCCCAAACATGGGGAAAAAATCTGATATGCAGATAAGTGAGGCATATAGAACACCAAATGTCACAACCAAAATAAATCTACACCCAGACACATAATAATGAAGATCTCAGACATACAACATAAAACAGCATACTAAAAGCTGTTAGAGAAAAGACACAACTCACCTATCAAGGAAAGCCCATTAGAATCACAGCAGACTTTCCAGCACAAACCCTCAAGTCAAGACGAGCTTGGACTGATGTATTTCAATCCCTGAAGGAAAACAACTTTCAACCCAGACTGATGTACCCAGCAAAACTTTCATTCAAATTTAATGGA